>JAHDVE020006699.1:0-37692 GCA_022606495.2 Halesus radiatus
AAAACCAGGGAAAGCGATTTTAAACGTTTTACACAAAATTCCAGTACTAATTTCAGATACAGAAATTATGTGATTACAGTATGAAGGATATTGTCTTTTGAAACCTTATACATTTTCGTAATTAACCGTATAGAAATTGCATATAAATCATTCATAGTATTTCTAAAGTTAGCAACTTGCAAAATGTGTATTTTTGGGTGCTGACCGTTAATCACGACAGATTTATATTACGCATTTTTACGCACAAATATTATATTTCCAATATTTTTTTTTTAAAGAAAGACTAACATTTTTTACGATTAACTTGACAAAACTTAAATTAAATGCTGAAATTGTTGTTTCTAAAATGATGAAGGAGTAATCTAGCAGGGAATTCAACCCGCGATGACTGGATGCGAGTCTGATGCTGGGGACCACTCGGCCAAGAGCCGCTCGAATAAATAGGTACTTATTATCTGTATTTTCTTTAATAGCAGTCGTTCCCAATCCTACTGAGCAACTGTTGAGTCGAGATTTACACAACTACACTCTTCCCAGCCCAACTCTCGATCAAGTAACGATCAAATTTACGATCAAGTTAGGGACGACGGCCTCCATGGTCGAGGAGTAAGGCTCTCGATTACGAATTCGAAGGTCGTGGGTTCAAATCGCGGCGTGCTTAAGTAAATTTTATTTAATTAATTTGTGCTGTTTCACAATTAATTCATTTAATAATAATATATAGTATATTTGGGCACGTTCCCGAGTGGAAGATACCCTCAGTATCGCGCTGGTGTAAGACCACCATTCAGAATTCAAACGTTGTTTGAAATGGCCTTTAGCCGTGTTTGGTGACCAGATCTGAATAGCCAGGTATTTCCCCACCTTCCTCTTCCCCTCCTCCTTCCCCTCCCCAATAACTTCGGCCTCACAATATTCCCCAATTGGGGATGCCATAATTTCACCGGCTCCAGACGGTTTGGAGCAGCTGGGACTCTTGTGGGGTATTTAAGTAAAAAAAAGGGAATCGATTGTACTAGATCAACAAACGACTAGTTAAAAAGCTCAACAAACGACTAGTTATAAAAAGTGTAAAAATAGTGCAAAAATGTAAAACGTCGTTTGGATCGCGATCTATTTTTCGCAATCCAAATATTGAAAGACATAGATTTATTTAACCGTTCTCGGATTTCAAAAACATGTTTTTTGTATGTTTTAAATAAAACCAAAGACAGCTTAACTTATTCTACTTATTATAAGCTACGTTTTGGCTTGTTTTTCAGGGAGTATCAAATATACGAAACGAATAATGTACTTTTGCGGCATTAGCAAAAGTCAAGTCGACACATTATTTTTTACATGTTTTTAACGAATAATTTTGTAAAATTTAAAATGTTGGTTTATGTATTAGTTTTTAAAACAAATGATGTGCATTCATCAGTGGCGTTCATTCCTCTATGACCAAGGAAAGGCTGCAATCTTTTCGACTGTAGTTACATATCATTGAATATCTTGGTGATATTGAAAAACGCCGTTTTTAATATTATCTTACACTCATG
Source organism: Halesus radiatus (assembly GCA_022606495.2). Taxonomy (NCBI): domain Eukaryota; kingdom Metazoa; phylum Arthropoda; class Insecta; order Trichoptera; family Limnephilidae; genus Halesus; species Halesus radiatus. The sequence continues at coordinate 1,539 of JAHDVE020006699.1, forward strand.
GTTGTGCCTAGGTTGACAAATGAGAGTAAAAGTTGCTTATCTTATATACATCGTAATGCAATTCGTTTTTTTTTAATAAACTTCAGTATTTCATCAGCACAAAAGGTTGCGAGCCATGTTCACGCCATTTACTAAAATTCGTCATAATTATAATTTTCTCTTGTCTATGTTAATTTTAAGTTAAATATTTTTACTTTGATGTCTTTTTATTGTCTATGAAAGTGGGCGGGCATGATCAACGACAAAAATGCTTGAAAACAGGCAAAAAGAGCATTGCTCAACAAAATATTTGGCGCCAAAGCTTGGTCATTAGAAAAGTTGGGAAGAATGGCCACTAATGGATTTTTAAAAAGGTTTGTCGGGGGACATTTTGAGTCGCTGTCCGACGAGTGTGGACGAGCCAAACAGTTTTCATTACGCAACATTGAGGTTTTGGAGTGCTTTAAATTGGGCATTGGCCATAAGATGTTATGTCCCCCCGACTGCCGGACACACTGGACACTTATATTAGTATTATTACTGAAGTCTTTATAATGCTTACGACATTTTTAAACAAATATATGGATAGGTTCAATGCAATATGTAGGTAGGAAGCTTTCAGAGGCGAGACTTAACCTATTTTGCGGATTGAATACGTGCACGTATATACTGTAAGATTACATCGATTACGTATTATGTTTCTATGTCTATCATCCATCTATCTATTTTCTATATACATAAAGGGAAGTGTCCCGGGTGGTGTTTGTTTGTTTTGTATACAAAGCTACAGGTGGGGGTAAGGGTAGAGATATGTGAAGGGGTAGGGGTAGGGGTAGGTGTAGAGGTAGGTGTAGAGGTAGGTGTAGGGGTAGGGGTAGAGCTAGGTGTAGGTGGGGGTAAGTGTAGAGATATGTGAAGGGTTAGGGGTAGGGGTAAGTGTAGAGGTAGGTGTAGGGGTAGTAGGTGTATAGGGTGGGGGTAGGAGTAGGGGTAGGGGTAGGGGTAGATGTAGGGGTAACACGTCATCATAATCTTAAAAGTTTACTCCAAACCATTCATAACCCCGGACAACGCCGGGCACTTCAAATAGTACTTAATATAACTCTTGACTGCACACACTGGCAATACGTGTTAGATTCTATTTTAATTTCCAATTTAAATTTGATATTCAATGTTTTATTACCATTTTTGATGAATTACTTACCTATTTTAATCAATATTTGTTTATGTTTATAATTTGTCTATTCTCACATTATTGCGTTCTTATTATTATCGTTTGTCTGTACTTGAAATTATTTTTTAGAATTCATATATTCCTGATGATGAAAGCATCGCTTTCGAAACATGTATACTCGTATATCTATATATATTTAATTTATTCATCTTATATAGTTCACGATAAATAAATACATTTTAACCCGATTAAGGCATTTTATACATACTGGCATCGTTTGTTTACTTGCCAAAGGGTAACGTTATAGCCCTTATTTAAAAAAAATCGATCCAATTAATTTCTCTTCCACCAAATTTCTATTCGATTCTTACGTAAATAAAATGCAAAACTGGCAGAAATCATGGCTTCCTCTCCCAATAAATATAAATAAACACAAAAAGATACAGAAAAAATGGAAAACACGAATTTGGAACAAAAAAGGTTCTCATCCGATGACAGTCCTTAGCCCATTAAAATGGGGCTACCTGAATTCGACAAGGGCGTGAAAATCAAACGATACAACCACCCGCAAAAACCCACGCCAAATTAGCCTTTAAGGGACATTGTTATAAGGGCGGTATTGATGTATTCGTATCGACGACAGTATTCTTCTCCTGGTTACAATCGTGCACGAAATTATGCGTCCAAGCCGCGCAATAAACGACTTTATGGCCATTATAAAAGCGGACGATAATCGTTTGCGAGGGCAATCAAAAGTTCACGTTTTACCGATCAGGGTTTTTGGAAATGGCATTTAAACGAGAAGTCACCCGCTCTGGAAACAAAAGGTCGAATACTTTGTTCAGAATCGCGCCATTTTGGTTAGTGCGTTCCATAGACAAAAGGCGGGAAATCGCCAAACGTCAAAGCGACAGTTGCGTTATTTTGTCTGTAATTTTGCGCAGATAAAACCTTTTGTGTCGTTTAAAAAGAAGAGGCGACTCGAATTCGCCGCAATTTATTGTTCCAATTAGCTTTATCGTCCGAGTAGAATTTTTTTATCGTATCTGTTCCTTCTGCTCCGAATAGAAAAATGTGACGAAATATATGTTACTAATATAAAAATAATAACATACACATTCCTGGAGGGAAGAATGAATTATTTTTATTCGTACCCTTTCCTTGAAGGCGAAAAAGAATGGATTGTAGTGCCTACCTACGATAGTAGACAACGTAGAAAAATGAGAAAAGAAGATTTTTATAAAAGCAGAAATTAAAATAAGGAGATTCTTTTATGGGTAATAATCATCAACATAAAGAGAGATCCCTAATTTGTTTGCATGGTAAAATAATATAGGTACATGCACGTCCCCTTTTCCCAACTGCTCTCTGTTAACCGGAGCCAGTGGGACTATGGAATTCAAATTTGGGGTAAGTTGTGAGGCTGAAGGGTATGGGGAGGGGAAGGAGATGGTGGCAGAGGAAGGTGGGGAAGTACCTGGTTATTCAGATCTGGTCACCAAACACGACTAAATCAATTTCCATTTCTGAATCGTGGTCTTTCACCAAGGCAATAATAATAATAATGATAATAACATAGCATTTATATAGCGCAGTTTTGTGTTATTTCACTTCAAGTGCGCTTTACTATAATAAACTTTAAAATATTGATTAACTAAGTTCATTCAGTGGTATTCCTACAGCGCTCCTTTCATATTCTATTTATAAATTCTTAATATGTTATATATATTTTTACTTATTCTTAATATTATTTCCACAGTACTCCTTAGGTACATATTCATCTAATAAAATTTTAAAATATTATACAGAATATACAAAGCGATACAAAAAGAACACAATCACAATAACAGTCCAAAAATAATAACATTTTACGACAGGAGTCGGGTTATATTTAGCAATAACTGAGTTTACATAAAAAAATAAATAAGGAAGAAACCGAAACTAAACAACTACCGGAGGCTCAATACTGTGAGTATCTATCTACCACTGTGAAACGTACCGCAAGTATACGATACATGTACTCGTATTATTCAATGTGAATTAAATGTGACATAACACTTACACAATTAAATTAAATAAAATTTGCTTCCGCGTGACTGGATACTAACCCTCGACCTCAGGATTCGTAGTTATTACGATTATGGAAATATTTAAACAATACAAGATCGAGTTAACTGTAATATATAAGATTTAGAACGGGATGTTGAGATGATTTTAGTATTGAAATCTGATGGACAGGGAAAGGTGTGACAGGAAAATATGTAATAATTTTAATAATTGGATTACTTCTATTGCGCCGTTTTCGTGGGAAAATCACCTCAAGGGCGCTTTACAATTGATTTATATAACACTTAACGTACAACCAATACCTTACAGCTAAAATTTATTACTAATAGTTTATAAGTAAGACTTATTACTATTGACTTACAACTAAGTCTTATGGCTAGGGATTAACTACTGAGACTTATAATTAGTGACTTACGTCTATGGCTTATAGCTAGTGACTTGACAACTAAAAGTTTTAGCTAGTGACTTACAATTTAGACTTAAGTAGGTGTAACTGTAATATAAACCTAACACATATATACGCCTAGTATATATTTAAACCTAATACATATCTGTGACCAAGTGCATATTTTATACACAATACTGAAAAATGACTTACAACTATGGCTTAAAACTAGAGTCCCACAACTAACATACCTATTTATAATATTATAAATACCTTCTATGATTATTGCTCGTGCTGTCAGTGGTAAAGCGCACAAAAGTAGAAGTGTAATAATTTTTATGTAACCTGCAAGTGGACGGAAAAAAGAAGTAGGGGACGTCCCATAAAGATATTATGACACGATCGAGTCCTTATTTTTATTTTAGTTACTTTTTTTTGCATTTGGGAAAACATACAGTCATGAAATATATACAGTAGTACAAATTAAGTTATTACTTTCTTGTATTAACCAGTGAAGTTTCCGTTTCATACAATGACACAAGAACATACGAAAAAAAAAACTACATTTTCGAAGTAAAGTTAAAAATGACATAAGAAAATAAACACTAAATACAACACATTGAAAATTTGTACATAGATATCGTTAAATTCAATTTCTAAATAATCGACATTTTAAATCTAACAGTATGAAGAGAATATAACGTAGAGGAGGAGTAGGGAGATTTAGTTTTGTACTGAGGATAGATGGAAAACACCAGCGTCTGAAAAGATGTTTATTTTGTGCACGTTCTTCTGAAGATGAGTGTAGTTAGTTTTTGAGTGTGGAATTTGGAATATTTGATTTGAGTGTGTTTCGTACTGGACAGTGGAAATGAATGTTTTTTAGATGGTAGTAATTGTCAACAATGTTGTAGATGATTTTAGAAAGTAATTTTTGTCATCAAGTGTCGGAATTCCGGACTACATAATACGATGATCCGATTCAAGTATTAGATTCATTTCACTAAGCGACTTCTCTCATCAACTTGAAGGTCAAATTTTTATTTATCGTCTTTCGGTCATACGAAAACCTTTTTTTATATTCTACAATTCCTTGTTCACTAACATACGAACATTAAAAGTTGAAATTTTCGGCGAAACAACACTCACTGTGGCTGCTATAGACTCAAGTGTGATTCTAAGATGCGGTATACAAATCAAAAAATATAATCGCCTCAGAAATCTCGAAACACGTTCCAATAATAATACTGCGTGCCTGAATAAAAATATCCACTTAAAAACACATATCCAGCAATAATTAAGAATTAATTAATTTTTTAACATATTAAAAAAATCTGTTATTAAGTTTCTCATCTCACGGCGGCGTTTTTTGTGTATATTTGTCTTTAAATTTATATTAATTAATCTGGAATTAAGGTGTGTCTTTATGTTGTGATCCAAACACCTGCCGTATGGCACAGGCGGGACTGAGGGTAGGAATGGTATAAGTTCAAAATTTGTTTTTAACATTTTTTTTTTAAATAAAATAAATGTGTTTCAATTAAGGCCATTAATTACAGTTTATCAATTGAAAAGTACCTATGAAAAATAATTTCCCTCATAGCCTATGTTATGTTATCTTTGGTGATGCTTTGCGGTGGGTCTATTTAAGGAAATGAAGGAGAGAACGTTCTGAGAGGGAAAATGGTAAGAGGGATGGGTCGGAATCTGGGGGTTAGTGTGTTCAGGAGTGATGAACGTATTAATCTATTCCTTCCATAGCGGTGTATGGCGCACATGCGATGGGTCGAGAGAGCCCAGATAGGTCCGGAGGTTTCCTTAAACCGGCCTCCCTATCCGGCCCGCCACGTAGTTGGTGGATAGACCCACCGCCGACAAAACCTGAACAAACCTCACCTCATGAACACGGGAACCCCTGCTAAGTTACCAAACGTAGCGAACCATTCGGGCTGGCCCATGGCAGAGGTGTTGATTATCCAATGAATGGTTCCTCGGGGGGCGGTACCCAAATCCGTCTCCTAAATTGTAGTGATATTTCACAGAAATTAGCTTTCCCTAAGTAAGATATAATGAGCCCCCCGAGCACATCGAGAAATTGACACTAACTTATCACAAATTTTTATTAACATGTTTTAGTTTTATTAAATGTACCTTCTATAGATGAAATGTATAAAAAAATCAATTACTCAGTTATTAAAGAAAAAAAGGATAATAATTCACAATAACTGATAATAGTAAATAATTTATAACTACATACATAATATTATTAATAAAATAAAAAAAATATAAAAAAATTTAAGCTGATTTGATTTGCATTAGAAATGTATTATTTAGTATTTTATAACAGTTTTTTATTTTTTCCATTTTTTTTTTCAATTTTTTTAACATTTTTATCTTCTTGCTTTCATAACTTATTGTTAATTTTTTGTTCATGTTTGTCTATTTGATTACTATTTGTCTCTATGAGGGGAGCTTTGGTTCTGAAACATGTATATATTTATATCTTAAAAACAATGGTTTAAATAAAGTTATTCTTATTTATTTCAGTAATTTACAATTTAACATATCCGCAAGATATCAGAATAACATAAAAATCCCTGAATTCAACACTAGCGTACTTAAAATACTTACCTCTGTCTAGGAATAGGACTGATTCGTATTTTTCTGCTGTACTATAAACTAAACAATATTCTATGGTTTGATTTTATTATTTAAGCGAAATTCCCTCACCAAACTTAACCTTGTTTCTATATGGTGAGGAACAGATATTTTATGTTTAATTTGTTACACTGTGTTAATCATGTAATATTCATATATTTAAATACAGATTTTCAGAATAAGCAAACACATAAAAAATAAAAGTAGATTAAAAACAAAGTGACTTGTTATTTAATATATTTAAATACAGTTATTTGTAAAAAATACATATTAAATAAAACTTAATAAAACACACTTTTACCGCTTTTCTCTCAGACCACAATAATACGTACAAAACGGGCATTTTGTCTGTTTAACTTCACCGGTCGGCCTATTTCCCTGTAGATAGAAGTAAGTAACATCCAGCATCAGTAATTTGCATAGGAAACTAGTTGGTCCAGTGATTGATGTACCAATTAAGAATTTAATGTAAGTACCCGCTGTCAGTGGCATGATTTGCTAACTTCGCGGCGAGCAGTGCCGCAGCTTCTGGATTTTACTCTAAGATTATTTTAGCAGGATTGGATCGAGATGAATTATAATTAGAATTACCAAATAAATAAATTTTAAATTCATGCAATTTTTAATTATTAATTATCTTTATTGAGATTTAAAAACCTTATTTTAATATTTAATCATTGTTGAAAATAATATTAACATAACCTAAATGAAACATGAAACCGGAAAAAACAACAGAAAATAAAAAGATTTCAGTCGCATCTGGGACTCGAACCCAAGACGTCTGCCTATCCGGGGCAACCGCTTAACCAATTTAGCTAATGAGACCAGATCAATTTATGTCATCTTCATCGATATCATATCTTAAATTCAAGATTTGTTAATATTATTTTCTGTTGTTTTTTTCCGGTTTCATCTTTCATTTAGATTATGTTCATATTATTTTCTTCAATGATTAATAATTACTTTGTTTAAAATGTAAATATCTACATGTTTTAGGAGCAAAGCTCCCCTCTTCAGGATAAACAAATAACTTTATTTAATTTTATTTTATTACACATTATTTGAAGAAATATTTTATTTATTTATAATGGATAACCACCAAGTGTTAGCTACATACAATAGTGAATACATAATTAGATTGATTATAATTTTTTATTTTTTATTTGAGGTGGTGTTTTGGCATCTTAAATCCACAATTGTCACATAGTTGACTACCCACCCCTCCCTACCCGATCCGATTCTTATTGTCACTGGAAGGAGATATTGCCAGCTTCAGTTAGATCTCAAGGTGTGTCGCGCAATGACAAGGGAGTTCATCGCCGCTATACAGAGCAGCTGGCCAATTCTGGATTAGTGAAGTTGCAGTGAGGTGAAATAAGTGCTATAGGATATCCACAATCAAGGTAGGCCTATTCAATTTCCGTGGAATCCTCTTGTGTTTCTTTCAGTCTTTCCTTCACTTCTTTTTTTCTCATCTGGTTCTCCAGATTAACTTCGCGGCCAGTTCCAGAATTGGGATTCTTTCAGAGCTATCGAAAGAGGTGGTTTGTCGTTATTTTTATGTTGATTTAAAAAAAAATCCCATAAAAAAGATATGCGAATTTGCATAAACATAACCTCGAGATACTGAAGTTTAAAGTCTCTAAACTGGTATCGAAAGTCGATGAATATTGTTAGTATAGCTACAAATGCATTAATATCCATTAAATCCATAGATTCGATGAAAATTAACCAATTTGTAAATGATGCTTTTACAGATTTGCGACTTTGGCATTGGCCCGATAATAATATACCTCACATTAATATAATGTTATACTCGTATATATGTCTCGTACTAACACTTAAGATTTATTCCAGCGATTTACAATGTAGGCTAATATATTTTCTGTAAGTAAAGTTAAAATTTTTGTTATTATTTAGATTTTTACCGGTTTATGAGGAAAAAAAACACCTATTTATTATATAGCTAATTCTATCATACCTCAAATGGAGTTTTTAAATACCGACGAACCGGACAAAAATAAGACAGGAAGTCATATTATTTGACTATTATCATTTTGCAGAGTTCTCTAGATCAAAAACCCTTTAAATTTTTATCTGAAAAATTAATAAAGGATATGGATATTACTTGTAAAATGTTTTTCACACATTTAAAAAAAATCTCGAATACGGTGTTGAATAAAAAAAACGATGTGGTGAACTGATTTGAATAAAAAGGCCAGAGGTATCAAATAAATAATCCCTGTTACACACGACTAATATATTATAATATTAATATACTCATGACATCTTTCGCCATGCAATCCCGTATAGTCGTCACAGACGGGCACTATAATGCATAATACGTATGTATGGGCGTGGTTTAGATGATATTCCAAGAGATGCTAAATGAGCGATATTTGATAATTTATCTGTCCCCTCTTCATCCAACTGTGCCCTTTTCTTAATTATAGTGTCTTAAGTATAGCATAGCTTCTGTGTGTAGCGTGAACATTATAATCGTTAACAATGTAGAGGCTCACATATATTTTTATATTATATTCGTCGTGTGTAACACGATTAACTTATGGTAAAATTTCATTGCATTGTGTATTCAAGTCTCAAAGCTTTTTTACTAAAATTAAAATTCAAAGTTTTCCCTAGTAATTAAATAATATATTTAACTAGTTAATTATACAAATTAAGTAACTCGAATCCGCTCCTCATTAAATTAATTACCCCTGTCCGCAAAGAACCTTTCCATAGAGTAGATAAATATTCTAATTTGTAGATTAAATTTAACGGCTACCGAAATCAATTTGCAATCAGCCTCCGCCGATAGAGGCCATATTACTATTTGTAAAGACGTAGCAGTCTTTTTAGCGCTTTGTTTCTGCTTTAACAACCTGGGAAGATAAGATCTATAAAAGTTTGAGAAGATCGGAATCTGATTCTAATCTTTTAATTATTTGGTAATAATTTTTTTGTCGTGTCGGGAAATTTCTGGAAAATATTTTATTGAATTTAATTAATAATACGGTAACAATTACGTACACACAGCGTGATTGGAAATTTCTGTGAAATATTTGAGAAATTGGGGGTGTCCTTAATAATAAAATGAAGATATTCCATCACCTACTTACCTCAGAACAGGTTAAACTGTGAGGTAGGTAATATAAAGCATAGGAAAAGAAAATCCATTTCATCTTATTTTTTATTAATGTTGACTTTCTAACTTAAATACAGCATTTAAACAATTTTATGTTCAATTTCACCGTTAAATCAATTCTTAAAGTAGGAATATTTTAAAACCTCCCAAAACGGCCGGAATCCGAGCGGTAAGAGGTGGGGGAGGGGGTGCGTGACGTCACCCAAAACGAATTTACATAAAAGGAATTTCCGTCAGAAAATTCCAGTGACATCAGAAGCCGCCGGTCTAATGATGCCCGATAAATAGAGCGTTTTGATGAGAAGGTGTTTTATTAATTTTTGTATAACGATGTATCAATTCTACGTATAATTATATATACTCGTATATATATATATAGGTAATAAAACTTATATATTAAGAATAGGCGTTTGTTGATCCACATGATTTTTATTTGGTAATGAAATTATCTACATTTATACATATTTACTAATTACACCGTTGCATGTACCAACCTATCAACATCGTTAAATATATATGTTGTACAAATTGTATACCACATAATTAATAAACGTCAATTGATTGACATTGAATTGAATTGAATTGGATTGTTCCTGGATATACTTAAATGACAGATATTGTTTTGTGCAGATAATAAGAACAGCTTGAGAAGATTATACCTGAAAGTGATAAAAAAGGAACTATATTAGTTTTTCTTTCATATTCACCATTCAACATTCTTCAGTAGTGAGATTATGCTGATAATTGATACTGTGCCAATTATATTTTTTTTCTCGTTTCCTCAAATACATCTTTAGTATGTCGCTTCAACTACCAAACACCCCGTATATATAAAGTTATCTTACCAGGAAGAACTAGACAATTTAGATCTGGTCACAAAACTCCATCTAAAGTTACAAGCTATGCTTGACAGGGCGCCAGCTCGATACTAAAAGTAACTGCGACTGTTTAACGAGTAGGCGAAAATATTAATTACACTCATTAAATGCGTTAATTTATATATTTTATAAATGCACACATGAAATTATTTAAACTGTAACCTATTCAAGAATTGACTTTTACGACCTTAGTCGTGTAATAATGGTCTGCGCATTTGACATCGGGATGTTGGAGGGTCGAATATCGCGTGGCTCAAAAATATTATTCTATTTTATGTTTATATTAACGGACCATTGTCCAATTACATAAAATACACAACACGAAATAATATAAACAACAGCTATGGAAAATAACAGGATATGTATAATATATGAATGAAGCAATGACCAAAAGAGGACATAATTTACATCTGCGACAACATTCAAGTCAAAGCCTGAGCAAGGTTTTGGTAGAGTCCATGATGTTAGATATATTAAGGGCCAGTTTTATAAACTACCAAATTTCTCTTACGTAACGAACCGTTTCGTTAACGGACTGTTATTCATCAATTCATGAATAATTGCCACTCGCTTGTCATCATTTTCACTGCTCGATAAGGAATCCATTTCACAAATGCAAATTATATATTGTCTTTTTAATTAAAATAATGCATGGTATCAAATAAGAGACTGTCGGGCAACAACTGACAGCTGTCAAACGACCGGTAAAACGGCGAAATCGGGCGGTAGACCAAATATTAGTTAAAAATGGTATCAAGCGTTACAAACGGATGGTTATAAAACCAGCTCTAAATGATATTCATTGAACTTTATTTTTGTAAAACCTTACAAAAATCATTTACACTGGTAACAAAAATTTCATGTCTCGACATTTTGAATAGTGGAGAATGGTACCCATAATTAGTAGAGTGTTGGTTGAGGAAAACAATCAGAGTCTATGGAAACGAATGTTTAACAGGATGGGTTGCAACAAAGAAGGCGAGTCAATAATACGATTAATATTTAAAAAAAAAAAAATGAGATCCATGTCTTTCCCAAGCCTTTCTAATGAATAGATGTTTATTATTTGTACAAATTCGTCATAAAGAGGGTAATCATATCTTGATCATTAAGCACATGAATACAGATTTTCAAATTTGATGTTATTTATTAATTTACAGACAATTTTTATAATATAATCAATAATTATATAGATTTTTTTTATATGAATACCGCACAAGAGTCCCAACTGCTCCCAACCGTCTGGAGCCAGTGAGATTATGGCATCTCCAATTGGGGAATGCTGTGAGGCTGAAGGTATTGGGGAGAAGAAGGAGAAGGAGAAGAGGAAGATGGGGAAATACCTGGCAATTCAGATCTGGTCACCGAACACGGCTAAAAGCCATTTCAAGCAACGTTTCAATTCTGAATGGTGGTTTTTCACCAGGACGATACTGAAAGTATCTTCCACTCTGGAACCTGCGCAAATATACTATATATTATTTTTAAATGAATTAATTGTGAAACAACACAAATTAATAAAATAAAATTTACTTGCGCACGTCGGGATTTGAACCCGCGACCTTGGGATTCGTAGTCGAGAGCCTTACCCCTCGACCATGGAGGCCGTCTGAATGATGTGTATGTACTGGAAAATATTAAAATATAATAGCGTATCGTGAACGCCTCACTAGGAGAACCTGTATTGAGGTGTTCACGTATTTATGATATTGTGAAATGGTTATATTGTTGTTTATGAAAAATAAAAATAAAATAAAATTAACGTTAAAAAGACAAAAATTTAAAATAATTATTTATATTCAATGTTGTTATGTTTGATTTGGTGTAATTAAGTTATGGAATAAAATCTGTTCCTTTTGTTATTATCCAGATCGAGATATTAAGATTTATTAAATGGGTTGGTGCATTTTCTCTTGTTTATTTTAAAAATATAGGCTTGTAATTATATAGTTCAATTTCATAGTATTTAAAATGTCCTTTTCCGTGGGTGGTATATTTTAATGGGATATTAAGGGTGTAGTTTGTTGAAGATCTTGTTAAAATAATTTACTGGAATTGTAGGAGAATATGAAGATTAGATTTGAAGAGATGAAGGATTTAAAATTTAGCATAAAGTTGTCTAATTCCATCTACAAATACATAGTATAATTTATTTATTTTTGTTTGTTTACTTACGAAGAAAGTTTTGCCAGGTAATTATTATTAGATGTTCATGCAAAATTTGGTTTTGGCAAGGAGATTTTTTTATGTGGACAGGAGTTCCATCTATGCCGAGTCCTTGGAAAGTTGGCATCACCAGTTTTGGAAATGTCACGAAACTGAAGTAAGTGGGGAGGACATGGGGAATGCGAAGAGGAAGGTTGGGAAGAATCTAGCTATTTAGAGCCTGTCTCTGTACAAAGTTAAAGTTGAGCTACGATTTCTATTTTTTAAATTTCCCTAAGTTCTCACCAATAAACGAAGGAAATTTTGGATCGTATGTAGCTTAACTAGAGAAAAAAAAAGTATTTTTACATGAATTTGGGAATATTTGAAGTAAATTTAAATACGATCTTTATTTTCACGGCTTAACTTACCTGAATGCAGTAGATAATGTATCTATGTACTGCAAAACTATTAGGAAGGTGATGCCTCCGTGAGAATCAGAGGATAATCTTTGCGTACGTACAGATTGACACATTTAACTTTATAGTCTGTGCCGTGGCATGTGTGGATACAAATTATAGTTTACAATCAAACCTACAGTTTCTCCTTTGGTCGCCTGTACAGATAAGTGTGTCATGCTGTACTTATTAGGTACTCTTTACATAACAACGTAAGCACAGGATAGATAGAGCCTCCCTCTGGACATAGAAGGTGATTCATTGTAATTTTTATTATTATTTAGTATTGCAATAAAGCAGAGGAGAGCGGTCGCAACACCAATCCGATATATTAAAATTCAATGAACGTCCCCCGTATTTTAATTACCTGTTATCTTCTCCAGACTGACCATCTGCGGCCACTAGCCACTAGTATTCAATGTCCTGCCGTTTGAGTCAGTGCTGAAATAATATTTGGGACTTGTCGTTTCTTGGGACTGCCCCGGCAGCGTAATGGTTAACGCAGTTGACTTTTAGTCGGGATGCTACGGGTTCCAGGCTACGTAATAAGTAAAAAACATTTATTTTTCATTTAAGGTATTTTACATATTTTATTCTTGCATATTATATAATTTTAGCAATTGGCGGAAAGGTCACTGTTCTGCTATATTACGAAGAACGGAGTGCAGCTGGTTTGAAAACCTCGATGCGGAAGCAGTTAGAAATCTGATAAAGTTAAGGTTACATATTTTATATGAAATCTGTACATAATCAAATAAAAGAAAATGAAATAAAAAAGAATTACAAAATCACTAGCACAAGTAGGATCCATTTCATTAGTTATCAATTATGATGTTGTGCGGCTGACTGTGCAGCCACCAACCAATCGCTGCAGAACTTATTGAAGCACTGCAGCGATGTCGATCTTCGAATAGATGATGACATTTCATTCCAAAGTTTTGTTGAGGAATAGCTGAAACTACCCTCAAATACAACGGTTTGATGTCTGGGGAAAACAAGTAAATGGCATTTTTGGTGTACTAATGGGTCCATTTGTTTGGATGAGTAATCTTGCATTTGTTTTATTAATAATAATAATTTAATTATTTTTTATAGCAACGTTTATATAAAAAAATCGCCTCAAGGGCGCTGTTCAAGGTGCCCTCTTTTATATCTAGTAGGTATTTACATTTTCATAGTCGATGAAGATTTTTAAAATACGTACTCTCTCTGCCCGGAGAATTTAAATGACGTGCCAATATATTCAAATATCAACATAACAAAGTGAATTTATTGATAATAATTGAAAACCTTACTGGAAGAAGGGACTATATAATATAAAACATCCGATACAAAGAAATTGAGGGATAGTTTCCGTAACTGCGATTTTTGCTTCCCCTCGAAAAAATTAAATTTTCATCTAGGTCCTTCTTCCGGGGAGGTCTTCGAATGAATAAAAGGTACAAATTAAGAAAAGGGTTCTGTCCTTGGTAATCGTGACAACCCTTTGCCTTTTGATGAGTGAAGTCTTCCGATGGGGTTCGGTTAATTAATCCCTTTTAACGATATACTAAAGATTTGTTCGAAGCAGCGTCAACACAAAAATGTTTAGTACCAAAAATTAACTATTTATATATTTTACCATCACGCCTTCGGGGAGGATGCATCGCCTAACAATATGGTGGTCGAGTGCAGATCACCGAATATGTGGTCAACGAACATTTCCTTCATTCATTCCTCACGGGATCCGATAAACAGAGCGACGTCCAAGGCCCTGGACTGCCTAGATGTTCCTCTCTGACCCCGCACCATAAGAGAGGAGATGGACGGCTGGACTCACAGAGCAAATAATATATAGGGATGCCCTAACACGCAATGCAGCCAATTTAAGTAAAACAGCAAAGAGTCGGCATGTTTATAAAAATCGAATATTATTACGTTGGAGTATTTAGTTTAACCATTTAGTGCTTCGTAATTTGCTTACCGGAGTCAAAATCACGTCAAAAAAACATGGATGGCAGTGCACCAAAGCTGGTGTTAAAATGGATGTTACGTAACCTTTGCCTCTAGCCTTCGAAATCGTATTAAGGCAAGTCTATCAATTCTGACGTCAGTGGCTGGACTGGATTTAATGCATCGGGATATTCGGGGACAATCGGTTAAGAAAAAAATTGATAAAGATTCCCAGAAGATACGCGTAACTGTCATCGAATAAATTTCATCCCCATTCTTCGTTTTCCCCATTTCAGCAGCCTTAAGGCTTCTCGTGTCCCGGCGATGGCGAACTTTTCGCGCCGGCCGCAAGTTCAGTAGCGGCAGTCAATTTGTGAAATTAAGTTCGTAGAATTGAAAGCTATTAATATAGGTACATACCGGTGCCTGCGGCCCCCGAGCCATCTGATCGGGCTGGGCACTGGCTGGATTTACCATGGTCATGCAACCATTTCGGATAAGGTCGAATTAAATTAATTAACATATTAAAAAAAAACTTAAAATTAGCTTTGCGCTTTACACTTATATTAATTAATGATAAATTGAATATCAAAAACAGCAGTCAATATCGGCAAAATTGAATAAATATTATTAATAATGTCGAACGAAATAAGTAATCGAAAAAGACAAACAAAAAAATAGTTCTTGTCCCGGTAAGACAGAGGTCCTGGCTTCGACTCCCAAATTCGTCTGTTACCTTTTTATTATCGGTTTAATTTGAGATTTTTCAATATTATATTGAGGTTCATGAGCTTCAATAAGTTCCAATACATTTAACTTCATTCTAGACTTACAGAAAAGTCAATAACAGATGCCCCACATGAATAGAAATCGGATAGATGTATCCGAGACACTATAGATTGCAGATTGGAAAGTCTCAATTTTATCTCAAAAACAAATAGATTTTTCAATTAGAAATTATAACTGGAATGCTTTGCTTCAGACAAATGATTGCAATAATTTATATAGTCAAATAAAAAGCAAGTTTAACGAAGTATATGAAAATAGTAAAATATTTATAGATGTAAAACCCAATGCAAGACCTTGGATTATAAAAGAATGGATGACAGAAGATATTCTATCACACATTAAAAAACGAGATTCTTTATTTAAGCGGTGGAAAAGCTCCCCAACAAATGCAATTTATGAAAAACAATACAAATCTTTTCGTAATTTTGTTACTAAATTAATAATAAAAAGTAAAACAACCTTTTTCAATGATAAATTTAAGAATAATTTTTCAGATATCAAAAAAACATGGGATGAAATAAATAAAATTCTAGGACGTAGGACAAAGAGTAACTGTGACGATGTACTTAGTAGGTTTATGTTAAAAAATCAATCTGCGGAAAATGTTACAAACCAATTTGTTAATTATTTTTCAGATAACATAGCCTCAATGGTTCATAAATGTGATTTTAAGGCGTCTAATATTGTCCCGATAGAGTCACCGCAAAGTTTGTATATACCACGAGCATCACTCGCAGACATACTGAGTATAGTCAAACTTCTCAAAAATTCAAAGTCCCCTGGCATAGACAATATCCGAATGTTTGACATAAAAAGACACATAGATATTTTGGGTCCTATATTAACCCATCTGATCAACACAATTTTAACACAAGCTGTGATACCAGATGAACTCAAATGTAGTATTATCAGACCTATTTACAAAAATGGGAAACATACTGATATAGGAAACTATAGACCGATTAGTATATTACCCGCTCTAGAAAAGATTCTTGAAAAATACATATCTTTAAAACTAACCAAATACTTGGAGTGCTTTTCTTTAATAGATCCTAATCAATTTGGTTTTCAAAAAAAAAAGTACTGAAATGTTACTTCAGGATTTCTCTAACTATATAAATAATGAACTGAATAATAAAAGACATGTTTTGGTACTGTTTATAGACAATTCAAAGGCATTTGATACTATAGACCCGATGAAATTGTTAAATATTTTGGAGGCAATAGGGGTAAGAGGAAACTTTCTCAAACTATTCAAAAACTTCCTAACCAACCGCCAAATCCAGGTAAAAATATCAGACAAATTTAGTAAAAGAAGAAATGTCAAAACAGGAGTTCCACAAGGGTCAATTTTAGGTCCAACGCTCTATATTATCTTTGTATCACTTATGAACAAAATATTCTCGTTTGTTAAACATTATGTGTACGCTGATGATACAGCACTTATAATATCCCATGAAAATTTAGATACTGCAATAAAATTGTTACAGGTAGACTTTATTTCTTTATTAAAATGGTCACATGACTCTGGTCTAATAATCAATGCTAAAAAAACGAAATTGATGCATATAAGATCCCCGCATGCAAGGTACAGAGAGGCACCTGTAATCATATCCCATTCATTTAATTGCATTCACAATAATACCAAACAGCCCTGCGCGTGTACAAGTATCGAATTAGTCAACCAGTACGTGTATCTAGGTGTTACGGTGGATTGTAATATGAAATGGGACGTACAAATTTCCAACCTCTGTAAGCGACTTCGAGCCATTGTAGGAAGACTCCACAAGATAAAATTATACGTGCCTATAAAAACTATGAAAATAATTTATTTGTCTATAGCAGAATCGACTATAAGGTATGGTATAACTTCTTGGGGACACTCCTGTAAGACCAACATAAAACATTTACAGCTGATTCAAAACGCCATGGTAAAATTGTTAGTAAGTAAAACAGTTTTTAACCAAAGGCGAGACATTGATATCATGTACAAATCAATTAATGTATTACCTGTTCGTGGTCTTTTGTGGCATAAAATTCTACTGCAACATATATCTGAAAGTCCGTATAAGGCAGTGGTGGATCATGTACACAATACACGTTTCACACAAAATATAGGAATGATAATGCCAATATTTCAAAATAAATATGGTCAACGAACCCTTGAATACATTGTACCATTTATATTTAACAAATTGCCGTACGAATTTAAAACAATTGTCCTATGATGAAATTCTCACTGATGTTAAAGTGTTGGCTTTTGGAAAGTAACCTTGTGTATTGATGGTAACAAATATGACGGTCTCCATGGTTGTATAGCTCCTAGATATCTGGTGTACTTACTGTTATATATATATATACTACTATTATATTTAAGTCTATCCTCATTGTAACCAACCTGTACTGCTGTTTTATGTATATATGTATATATATTTTTTTTTAATTTTTATTTCTTAATTTATTTAATACTTACAGATGCTTTGATATTTCTGATATTTACGTAATAGTTATATTTTTGTAATATGAATGTTTTTATAATGTTGATATTTTTAAAAGTATTGATGTTTTTATAATATTGATATTTTTATAATATTGAAACTTTTATAATATTGGTACTTTTATAATTTTGATATTTTTTATGATATTGACATTTTTATAATATTACTTAAATCAGTGTTATAAAATTGGACTCTAGTATCTCAATAACAAATCTGTAATGCTTTTACCATTATTTTTCTCTTTAATTTTTTTTTCTCAACTTATGTACAGCACAAGATGCATGCGTCTAAATATAATAATTTTTGCCCTACATTTGTATGATGATTGTAATTTATTGTTGTATTATATTATATTGTTGAAATAAACTCCTGCTGACAAGCTACTTGCAGTGGCTTAGCGGGTATAAGTTCCCACTGTATATAATTAATATTATACAATAAAAAAAAATAAAAAAAAAATTCAGGTAGAACCTTGCAATCATACAAAAAGATAGCAACCAAAAATATGGGAATTAATTGAGGATAACTAACTAACTAACTAACCATCACGCCGTTTCTCCGCAGGGGTAGGCAGAGAGGACGGACCGCCAAGAAACTCGAACTTGGCGTACACTTCTTGCTTCATTCACATTCATGCAACGTCTCATCCATTCTCTTCTGTTATTCCGACTCAAGTATTTGATTTACTTGATCGTGCCATATCTTCTTCGGACGTCCTCGGCTCCTTCTTCCATTCACATTCGCGTCTTATGTTCTCCTTACACTCCTTTCTTCGTTTATTCGCTTTATATGCCTAAACCATCTAAGCGTCCCTTTCTTAATCTTACTTATTACGCTTACATTAGCCTCGCATTCTTTACGAATCTTAATATTTTTCACACAATCATACATGGTTTTACTACACATTAGCTTCAGAGATCACATTTTTAAGGCATTTAGTCCACTTACGTCCTTCCGCTGCCAGTTCCATGCCTCACTACCAAACATCAGAGGATGGTATCAGCACTCCATTGTGGACTGCTAGCTTCGCTTCTTTGGACAACTTTTTGTTAGCGCCAACCGCGTTTAGTCCTCCGTTAATGGAGTTTCCTGGACTCACCCTTCTTTCAATATCGCTATCAGTCTTTCCGTCTTTCGTAAACATACTTCCCAAATAACCAAACTTATCGACGTGCACCAAGTATACATCATTCACAACTATACACTGTTTTCGTACTCTCTCTTTCAAACACCATGATTTTACACTTGGTTACACTCATCATTAGCTCACTCTTCATAAATACTTCGTACATCCTAGATATCATATTATTTAACGGAAAATTCAAAAATCAAGTAAAATGTTTTAAAACATTTCTAATTGTTTTTGAAAGATCCTCATTGCCGTAACTTTTGGAATCAATGTATTTGTGAATTAAGTTTTGATGTTTAAGTCGAGTGCATTTATATTTAATATAACGGTTTAAGCAAGGGAGCGTGTATTAGGATCTGTGATTAATGAAGCGAATCACCAATGGTTAACAGGAGTTGATTTGCTTAACTGGCACAACATAAGGCTTCCCGAGGAAGACATGGCACGATCAAGTGAATCAAATACTTGAGTCGGGCCACACCAGAAGTCAGAATAACAGAAGAGAATATTTGAGAAGATGTGTGAATGTGAATGAAGCAAGAAGTGTGTGCCAAGACTGAGTTGTTTGGCGGTTCATCTTCTTTGCCTACCCCTGTGGAGAATTATCATGATAGGTAGTTAGTTAGTCAGTTAGATTAGAACACGAGATAACAAATTGAAAATATAAATTGAACACGGAAAAAAGTGAGATGATCCTATCAAGCCGAACAATAAGAAGTTAATGATTCTGTTAGGGTAAACCGGCGACTATATAGGAAATGTAGATGTCACTAGTGTCGCCGTATTTTAGGTGTTTGATGGCTGTCGAAATGGTAAAAATTAGTGGCCAGTTCAGTAGGTATGAGCAGGTACCTGAAAATCTGTTTTAATTTGTAATATTAATGAAATCCTAAATGTCAATTTTCTTTTAGTGTTAAAATTTTCTACTTATTTTGAGGGATTTTCATATTGTAGGTTGGCGATCGTCAATATAAAATTCATTCAGCAAATTGCAGCCCACAATAACACAATAGGGTTAGGAGTGTCGAAGCCACGAGTCGTGCGTCGTGTAACTCAGTTTCGTCTTCCATAAATCACGCCTGGATTATCAGTGGAATCCCTCGTATTTGGTACCCCTCATGATGTGGCCAACATATTGAAGGTTTCTTATTTTTATGTCTCATACGATGTCGAAATGTACGACCATTCGACGAAGAAATTCTACATTAATTAATCCAACCTAACCCAACCGAGAATGCAATATTTAATTGTGCCTCATATATCCATAATTCGAAAGCTTAACAATACCGAGCATGAACGATGAAGACTAAAGCTTTCAAGGGGTGGAAAAATAAAATTCTTTTATTTTCTCTTATTATTTTCGTACTTCAATTTGGGAGGGGGTATGGGTACAGCCCCCCCGGGACCCATTAATTGGACCACCAACATCTCTGCCATAGGTCACTCAAAGTGGTTCGCTACGTTTGGTGACTTGGCAGGGGTGCCCGGGTTCATGGGGTGAGGTTTGTTTAGGTCTTGGCGGCGGATGCGTCTACCCTCCAGTTTCGTGGTGGGCCGGATCGGAATAAGCCGTAGTATTGTTAGGTTATATAAGATTGTTGAGCAAAAAAAAAACATTTATATTTAAGTAGCCGATGTGTACCCGGCCTTGCTCAGGATCATTTATTTATTTTGGAATAATGTTATGAAGTTGTGAATTCTTGCTTTTATTTTGGGTGCCATAATTGATTTGATAGTGAAAATAATGTCTTGTGACGACTATTACTATCTCCAAACAATGAAACAAAGAAAAATTCTCATGAAATTCAAAATATATCTGACTAATAAAGTTCATAAGTAGGTGTCTACTTGTGTTTTACATTTTGAAAACATTTTACCCAAACAAATCTTCTTCTTTTGAATGTGTAATCTGTGGCTAACCAGAGCAGTATATCTATGGGCTAACCTCAATACAACATGGCGGGTTCAAGGATAAGCTGTTTTCTGCTATTTTCAATGAAACCTGTTGAGTAATTTTCGAGAAAATCGAGGACAGACAGACAACATTCAATTTTATATATAAAGATTATCTCGATCCATTGTACGTAGTATTATTTTTTTATTAACAAATCTTATGGCTTTGTGGCAAGTTGTACACTATTCCAAATACCCTTGTACCTAAATGGATTTTTTAATAATTTTTCACCTACCGTATTACCTTACAGCGGGTCGCTCTTCACGTAGGTGTCTTCAAGCATTTTGCGTAATATATATTCGTACGTGTAGTTTTTTTTCACCTACTAAAATATTAATATTCATAATAAACAATGAATTCATTGATCCTTATCCAACAAATATTAATTAATTTTTGCGCGAAATTTAATGCTGACACAAACTTACATTGACAAATGCCATACTTACCTGTTTTCACAAAACCAAACAAGAGATGTTTTGATAGCGATGCGAAATGTGTGAAATTAAAAAAAAACGATGAAAGAGCAAAACATTTTTTTTTGTAGAGTAACAAGTTTTTTTTTAACATTAACCCAACAAAGGAGGTCCCGAAAAACATAATATCTCGCAGGGCCTATTCCATCTTTGGGGATGGTGTATGGAGGTTTTTTTAAGGAAAGTGTGATGACTACACGTTTAATTAATAGTCGCAATGTTACAATGTGAGTCTAAAGGAACGAAGAAGAACGAGACAACCATTCATTCGCTTATGTGATCCGCCGAGTCATGCTATTTTTTTTTATTCAGTTGTCCCTTTAATACCCTTGGACATACGTTCACCACAAAAAGGAAGGAGAGAAAGGTTTGGGTAGGAAAAGGGTATGGGGGTGGGTAGGAATCGGGTGGTCAGTGTATTCAGGGGTGACGGATGTATTAATACATCCTTCCTACTGCAGTACATGGCGATGGGTAGAGAGTCCAACTGGAGAGATCAAAGGGTCTCCCTATACCGGCCTCTCCCGATCCTGCCTGCCACGCAGTTGGTGGGTAGACGCATCCCCCGCTAAAACCTGGACAAACCTCACCACATGAACCCTGGAACCCCTGCTAAGGCACCAGAATTAATGTTAATATTTAATTCAATTAACTGTCAAAAATTACCTTTCTCGACAGAATTTTTATTTAGAACTGTTTATATGTAGGCATCAGTTTCAAAAACAAATTAGAAATTTTTAATATAAGTACCTGCGTAATTTTACTTACTGAATTTCAATGGAAAATTTATGACAAAAACTAAACTAACTGACTAAGCCGTTTCCACGCAGAGGTAGGCAGAGAGGAAGGACCGCCAAACAACTCAAACTCAACTAAAGGAATACAAGCTGAAAAAAAAGGAAAATAAAAAAAAAACTTTAAAAACACTTTACAACAAAATAATTTTAGGTGTACCTATTTTATTTGTTCATTTGAAAAAACATATATACAATATATAATTTGTAAAAATTTCCTTTGAAATTTCTTTGCAATTAGCCAATCAATATGCATTAGAATATTTGTATTCATGGTAGTACTCTTGAAATTATTTGTACAGCAACTCATAGTAGTACTCCGTCCCTAAACACGAGAAGTCCTCAATTAGGCAGGTATTAATTAACAAAATCAACATTGGGGTTCTGAATCCTTCACAGTTCTGTAGGTATCATGCATTCGCGATGAAAATGATTTGTCGTTGTTTAATCGTCAGATGGCATAAATAGATTAAAATAATTAATTCAAACGGTAGTTAGCACCCAAATACCTTCCCACTTAGACAAATTCTAGAGATTACTTAGGTATACTTTCTACCCGAAAACACCTGCTGTATTGTAGGTATTTTTACATTTGAGAATGTGATTCATCAATTTATTATAATTTACGTGGTCGGTCAATTAAGCATTATTTATTTCCATCCATTAGTATTTGGTCACACTTTTAAATTGTATTCAAAACGCAGATGATATGGTAAGTTTATTTCAATTGACAAGGGGCTAAAAACACCTGAAATAATTTTTAATTTTTTTTTAATTTAATGGAATAAATTTTTTTTTTACGGTAACTCCACACAGCCCTGAAAGAAATAATTTCCCTCAAGGCCTATATCATCTTTGGAGATGCTGTGTGGAGGGTCTTTCAAGTCAGGAAGGAGTGAACTTAGGTCTCGAACTGACCCATGTTGTAGGATGGAGGAAACACAGAGGCCGGCAGATCATTCCACAGCCGAGCTGTTGAATACAGAAACGAGTCGTAAAATCGACCCGTTCTCATGTGACAAATGTCGACTGTGTGCAAATGTTGGGCACGCGTTTGTCGTGTAAAATACCGGTAAAACAAGGACAGCGTTCCCACCTGACGTCAGTGCTCCAAAGATTGCAATCCGTCTGTTAAGATCGGCGAATCTATCAAACGGACCGCCCGTTTCTGAACAGAGTCAAGGGTTTTTTTCAGATATTTTGGGACTCCCGACAAGAGGTGGCTGCCAAATTCTATAGTGGGGCGTACTTGCGATTTGTACAGGGTCAGCAGTTGTGTACTATTAAAGTATCTGCGGGCTCTGTACAATACGCCCAGCTTCTGAGAGACTAACTTTACTCTGGCTTCGATGGAGCCCCCATACCCAATTGAAGCGTTTATAATCCTCATTGTAATGTTTGATCATCGAAGAAGAAAATATTATCAAATCTCATAGTTTATCCCTGTAAGACAGTGGTCCTGGGTTCGATTCCTATATGCGACTGATACCTTTTTATTTTCTGTGTTTTTTCTATTTTCTGTGTCGTATTTCATTTGATATTTGTTAATATTATCTTCTTCAACGATTAAAAATAATTCATTGTTTTGATTAATTTTAAAATACCTATTATACCTTCTATTAGTGAGAAACCAACTAACCATCACGCCGTTTCTCCGCAGGAGAAGGCAGAGGGGATGGAACGCCACCTAAATCTCTCTCGACGCACACTCCTGCTATTATTGACTTGAAAGTGAGAACTAGATGTATTGAAAACCAAATGGTTTCAAATAGAGAGTTTTCCATTTTTCATCATATTTCATCATTGAGGATCTTAATCGTGCGGCCACAGAGATCGTCAGCATACATATAAGAAGCCGACACCAACACGAATATAGGTATTCAACGACATGGTTTCCATAAAATAAGACATTATGTCTTTGTATCATCGACCTAGGATATCCTTTGTATGGTTCATTTTATCATTCTATGGTGCATAGATCACAGATGCTGCAGATGCAGCGTCGTACTTTAAAATTAATTCATTTACGGCCGTTCTTCCTAAAACCTACTGTCAAATACTCAAATACGCTCTTCCCAACGAATTTCTCGATCAAATTTACGATCAATTTAGGATATCGATTTTTGTGGATTAAGTTACTCTCGGCAGAAAACTAGTTATATATATAAGGTTTCAACAGGGTAAATAAACGTCATAGAAATGTCAAAACCGGTCAAGTAATTTTAGAGAAAATCGAGGACAGCCAGAAAGACAAACATTCATTTTTATATATTGAGATAAATAACGTTGTTTAGCCACTTGAAATTAAGAACATTGCACACGAATTTGTAATGATAAATCTACCTAATTATTACCGAGATTTTTTTGCGTTAATTTATTTTTACGGCTTGAACTGTACAAACTTCATCCTTAAATATCCACAATATTTAGATTGATTCACATTTTCAATCGCTTTTCCGTAAAATTTTTTTTAATGACTCCATTTTCCATTGGTACACCTGCCCGAATAAACAGAATCGAACCTCACTTCACTCACGTGCAAATATTTTCGTGGGCGGGTTGCCAGGTACCTACCGACGTTAGTTGCAGCGGTAAGTAATAGCCTGCTGATTTGAGCCGCGCGATTGGCGACACTGTCCGAACACGGAATTCGGACTCATTACAATTCCAAATTCAAAAATCTTCTCGTTTATTTTTTTTAGATTGGATGACAATTATTACAAAGCTCATTTTAAAATATTTTCCATGTATTTCTGTGCTTGCTTACTGTGTTGCTAGTGCAAATTTTGTGGCATCAAAAATCGATGGATTTAAAAAAGTTCTTCTTGCGATAGTCCCTTTTTTGGCCGCGTGCAAATAAGTGTATCAAGTTAAACGCTATAAGATCAACGGTTCGTTTTATGTTCTTTTGTATGGCATTTAGACTTGACGCTAAGCCAAACATTGCCAGGGAAGACAGAAAAAGCTTATGAATCTGTCTATAAGTGCATTCTTGAAATAGGTATTTTGCTATATTCAACGGGTAGGGTGACTAATAGAATGATTCTTCATAGACTGGCACAGTTTCGCTAAATATTGTACAAGATCTAAATAAAGAAAACTACACATCTTGGTCCAAGTGGCAACTAATGCCGAAGTATTCAAATTATAATCCAGGGGAAAATTGACGAAAATTGAAAATTGAGAAAATGACGCTGCACCCCGTGATTTTGATATTGACGTCACTTAATAACTACCGTCCCATAAAGGCTAGGGATAAATAACAAAATTAATTTAAAAAAAACATAGTCGCCTAAATAATTAACATTCCTGCAGGTTGGATGACTAATGAATGGCGCCCATTAGTAAAAATATTTCTCAGAAATAATCACGGGTAACGATGAACAAGGTCATCAGACAAGATGAAGTCTATAATTAGAAAGTGTAACCTCACTTAGTTGTTTTGCAAAGCATTAGTAGTAAATATCTATTTTTTGTGTTTGTTACGAGTATAGAGTAAACTAAGGTATTTACAATATTGTGGCATGATAATTTTTGCCATAAAATGTCCTTATAAACAAAAAAAAATACTAAGTCATTTGCAACAACCATTTTTTTAAAGTTCCAGTAAATTTGAAGTTCCATAATTTCCTGCTCGCATATTGTTAAGAATGGCTGCAGAATAGGAAACATTATCAAGTCAAAATAATGCACGTGTTTTGCTCGTTAGCCTCCATACTCGAAACAAACACAAAAAAATAGATTATTTACTTAATCATTGAAGAAAATAATATTAACATAACTTAAATGAAAGATGTAACCGGAAAAAAAAGAAAAAGATTTCAGTTGCATCTGGGACTCGAACCCAGGACCTCTGCCTATCCGGGGCAACCGCTTAACCAACTTATCTAATGAGACCATTTCAATTTATGTCATTTTCATCGATATCGTATCTCAAATTTAAGATTTGTCAATATTATTTTCCATTTTTAATCTCATATTATTGACAGCTATTTTTATGATGTTTACAAAGTCTTTCACGAACACAATTGCAAACTAAATAGTGTCTAGGATTAATATCCGAATTTTTATTTGTATGAGACATCTATTGACGTTTTATAAAAGTCTATAGAATGTATTCAAATTTTAATTATTAATTATTTTTATTGATATTTAAAAAAAAAAAATAAGCGGCAGAGGTCCTGGGCTCGAGTCCCAGATGCGACTGAAATCGTTTTATTTTCTTTTTTCCGGTTTCATCTTTCATTTAGGTTATGTTAATATTATTTACTTCAATGATTAAATATTACAATGAGGTTTTTAAATCTCAATAAAAATGATTAATAATTAAAAATTGAAAAGATTATTTACTACTGATGCTCACATTCTGAGGCTTGCAAAACAACTGAGTGAGATTGAGCTTTATAATTTTGGGATGCATCGTTTCTAACAACTTTTATCATCGTTAATTAAATATCTTCATTTTTATAAGCGCCATGTATCAGTCAACCAACCTGTAGGAATTTTAAGTAATTGTGGGACTTACGCAGTTTACAAAAAGTGTAATGTGCGATGCCCTTTTTGGTTTTTCGTATCTACGAGATGTATGACAGTCGTCCTGCGTGAACGTTTAATGAAGTTAAGCCACCTTAAAAGGTCGGATGTCCTCACAGTGATCCGAAGTTAAACATGTCTCTTGATAATAAAAGATACGATCTTGTAGCATTGAATGTGTACTGTCGACAAAACAAGTATCGTTCTTTGTTTTGTTTCTTACAAAAGTTACATAAATGTAGGACATCGAGTGTCAGCCAGGATTGATTAAGTAAATTGATGAACAAATAAAAAAAATGAAATAACCTTTGACCTTTGAATTCTCAAGTACAGAACTGGATTGTTGAAATATTGGGTTTAAACGTCCTCCATGGTCGAGGGGTAAGGCTCTCGACTACGAACACGAAGGTCGCGGGTTCAAATCCCGGCGTGCGCAAGTAAATTTTATTTAATTAATTTGTGCTGTTCCACAATTAATTTATTTAAAAATAATATGTAGTATATTTGCACGCGTTCCAGAGTGGAAGATACTCTCAGTATCGCCCTGGTGAAAGACCACCATTCAGAATTGAAACGTTGCTTGAAATGGCTTTTAGCCGTGTTTGGTGACTAGATCCGAATAGCCAGGTATTTCCCAACCTTCCTCGTCCCCTTCTCCTTCCCGTCCCCAATACCTTCAGCCTCACAACATTCCCCAATTGGGGATGCCATTGTCTCACTGGCTCCAGACGGTTGGGAGCAGTTGGGACTCTTGTGGGGTATTCATATAATAAAAAAAGAAACAAATCTTAAATAATGGTTGATCGAGAATATTCGAAAAAAGATAGTCCATTTTTCTTGTAGATACATATAATTCTAGTACTCTTTTACCCCTTACTCCATCCAAAGCGGCCATCTTCACCAACTGGCGTTTAATTATTAAATTATCAGGTAGATATTACAACCTTACAACATCTCCCAGTGAGTCGTCAGCGGCTGCAAGGAGGCGGAGGGTAGATAGGTAGTTATAGCGCAATAGACCCACTGGCTACTGGTCCGACATGCCAGGTGCTTGGAGCGTGTTTTTGTGCTAAAAATGTTCAATTGCCTTTCGCCTCATTAACCCTTCGAAGCGCTAAGATTTGAATTTTATTTCCAAGAAGAAAGTTTAAAATTATCCTTTTAATATTCCTTTTGTTACTTGTGATGTTGTCTTTGAAATTCGTTTTCTTTCTGTCATTGACATCTTACTGGAGAAAGTTTTGATTTTTAGAAAGAATTGTTGCACCTAGAAGTAGGTACCTACACGTTTAATTAACATTAATTAAATTGGTTCTGCGGTGAGAGAACTGTAAAGGAAGGAATTGAATTCAATGAGGAAGGGGGTGAAAACAGATGATCTTCTAGCAAAATAAAAGCTAACATCGCGGTTCTGATTAGTTTATTCAGAGGATTTAAACCTAATTTCGTAAAAATCATCGTCTCTGTTTATATTTATTTCTTCTTGTAGTAATCATAGTCATGATTTAGTTTCTAACAAATACTTTTCTGATGTCATCAGCCAAACGAGTCTTTGGTCGATGCTCTATGGAATACCATTATTTCTGTGGACTCTTCACTTGTTCATAATCCATCTGTTGTTCCTCAAGTCCAGCAATGTGCATAGCCCTGGACTACTTGAGCATCACTAACTATTTAACTGAGTACACCTTTTACTTATGTTTGCTGAAATATTTCATATCAATATTATTTGTATATCACTCTCAGGTCCGGCAAAATCTAAAGTTATTTAAAAAGGCACTTGAAATCTTGCAAGATGCAAACTGGAGTTATTGTATGAGAGACAATTTTTAAATTTGGCCAGTTTGTTGGAAGCCCAGGAAAGCTACTATACAAGAAGATAAATGGAAGATAATATAGAGCATTGTTGCGGAGAGGGTTAACAACTGGAAATGCTTATTTCTTTTAGCAGGCAATTTGTATGCGATTCACTAAGGTAGTGGGGAATGGGAATCAAGCCCGGTCGGTCGCAGCGATGGCTGTTGCCACTAGCCGAGGAGCAAAAAATACCCACTGAACTTGTTTCGGAATACCTACAACAGTAATGTGTATCGATCGGACATACATCAATGGTGGAGAGGGCGAGGAGGATGGGTCGCAATGGTCTGTTTCTTCTGCTTTCTATTTTTTCTCTTTCTCAACATCTATTATCTTATTCTTCTGGTACCCTCTGGCAATCATCAGGACAATTTTATCGTGCAACAACTTAACGGATCTGCATGCAAATGGGGAGCTTTTAAAATAACTTGCGACTTGTGACTCGTAATACACAGCTTATTTCTTAAGACTGGAATCGTACTCGTAGCAGAGGTGTTGCGTTTTCATCTTCTACTTTTTTATCAGCCTCCCACTGGATTTTCGGATAAAGAATCACTCATTTGTCACTCCTCGCGATGTACCTAATCATCTTCAATCGATTGCTGGAAAAAAAATCCTTAATTCTTTAATATATGTGTCGGTCGGAGTACAAGTTTTGTCTATGAGCTCGGATCTCAGCGTTTTATATCATTATATATAGCATCATTTAGACCTTCATCTTATCAGAAATATTCTTTTGTATAGCATTATGTAATGCTAGCATTTAAAACTTGATGTCTTCCGGTTCAAATTTCATTTTTTAACAGCCTAACAATACGGCCGAGGCAGCAGAAATGCAAAAGAGTAAAAATTAGAAAATTTCGAATTTGAGATATACATAAACACATAGTTATTTTTATTGTTAAACATTGTAAGAACACTTTAATTCTGATTGATGATTGGTTTATTAACAAATGAACGGCCAATCTTTGAAAAAATAAATTTGTATATCTTTAAATCTAATCGATGGCTGTGCTGTATCCTTCCCAGTTACACTTACGACTTAATTTCTACTTTATATCAATGGCGAGTCCATGCTCATTGCTCAGGGCGATTAAATGAACAAATATCACAATAATTGCGGCCTGTAATAAATACTTTACAAAAAATAGTTATTCCATCCCATGGAGCCAATAAGTTAGTCATTTATTATATATTATGTTTCAGTTTCACATCCGCTTGGATACTTGTTATTGGCAAAGCCTCTTCGATTCTTATAACGGTTTTTTAATATTATCATTATGTGAACTTGTGTAGATTGTCAAGAGGGTCATTGTTTGGAGCCAGTGGAACTTTTGAGAGAATTGAGACCCTAATATTGGGGTATTTTGTGAGGCAGATTGAAATGAATCTGAATAAATAATAGTTGCAGGGGTAGGAATGAAAACGCCTGAATTTCATGCTTTTTTACTAGTGTTTGTGGAAGTACGTAGTTAAAAATTTGGTAATACTCGTACCTTTCCATCATCATTTTCGGATTTTAAATTCGTAGAAGAGAAATTAAAAAAAAAGTAACTTATGAAAGATGGTGGCAATTGGCGACCGACATTGTGCGGAACTTGTGGTTCCTGAATTGAATTTATTAGTCACGCAAATACTAATAGATATGAGAGACAGACCTAGTTGGATATAACGAATAGTCAATGATTAACTTTGATATTTGCATAGATGTCTCTAGTACTCACTGGTGCAATAGTTTACAGAGTCACCGACAGACGTCTCCAGAGCATAGATTCACCATCCCTTTGTTAAATACTAGCTCTTGAGGTCATTTGAAAATCCACCTTGAAAAAATATAGTTTAACAAATTACTAATTACGGGACATTGGTCTCAAGGATGTCCTTTCCTCGATCATTTTATAGGAGTATTATCGTCTTAATTTAATAAAGACAAAGTGCTTGTTGTGAAGCCGTGCGTTCCATTGAGTCGTACTCACAACAATAACGACGAGTGGAAACTGTCAGATTACGAGGAAAGGTAGAAGCCGCCGTTTGACTAGATACAAAAACCAGAAGAATACCCCTTGAAACCAAAGGGCCCGTGCCTACCATCATAGAAGTGATAGACGAAGAAATAAATAATATTAGTAAGCCCTTGACTTATTTTCTTATCATCTGTTTTGAAATCTCCTGATCTCCGTAGACTGAATTGGAGTGTATACAGTAATACAGTAGTATGCCTATGTTAAAATATTGAAGGTGCATGCAGTATAGATACATGTTGCAAGGTAATGGCTCACTTATCTGCCGGTGGTTTAAATTATTCGATTGGTTTATTAAAAACGTGGCGCATCCAAATCAAATTGGCTTGAAGCACGGTGGTTCCAAAGTTACTTGAACACCTTTGTTAGATATAATATTTTAATCATTTATATGTCTTAACTTTATTTTCTTTGACTATGCTCTAGATTGATTGAGTCCTGGATGGCCAGGAGGCTTAGGTAAAAGGAAGGAAGCTAGCCAACTAAGCCAACCATCCTTAATTAATTTTTTTTGTCATAGACTGTGAAAGTTAAGTGCTTTGATTTCGGAAAGCAGAAAATTGTCTGTCCTATTGTTGACAAGTTTACGAGTTTGTAGTTTCCGTGAGGAATAGTGAAATCTGTCAGGTTTTTGCGAAATGTTAGGTGCAGTTTTCTCCATTGCCATAATGTCCTCAAAAAGTATTTAATTATCACCCTGGCCAGCAAAACAATGTTTTGTATAGATGCCATAAACCTGTGGAAGTTAGCGAAACCGTTTTCAAAACTTGTTTCGTGTCTTCTGTATCAACTGCAGTTTTATCATTGGAACCTACAACGAGGCTGTTGCAAGATATAACCAAACTCGAGACAGAGTATCAAAGAAATGCTTTAAGCGTCCGTATCTCACGAGAGACAATAGAGAAAATCTGAAGTCATTTTTCAAATGTATCGAGAGCATCTCCTGTCCCGATCCTATCTTCCTCTTTCTTCTTATTTTGTTTTTCTTTATCTTGTTAGTTTCATAAATAAAACTGTTATTAACCACTGTTAGCACAAGAAACTTTGTTGGCTCACCTTTTGTTAAACTTCCTTTGTATATATATTTGAAATAAAAGCTGTTTGTTTCTTACAAATAAATAAATAAACACATGTCACCCGGCATAGTAATAGTCATTGTATAAAATAAGACATTATAAGGAAACATATCATAGGTAATCACTGTGTTATTTTATTTTCTGGAATTTGTTTCTTACTGTAACCAATGTACTGTTCTATTTTTATAACAAAAATAAGAGATGGATATGAAGCCAAAATATTGAAGTTATTTTAGAATAATTTTCAAAAGTTTAAGAAGCTCGCCGTCTCAACGGGCAGTTAATTAAAACATTAAGAAAATCTCATATCGATGAAGCCATAAATAAAGCCTTTTGACAAATTAATTTGTGCCGGCGTCCGCGTTTATTAGCTACCGCCCCGCCCCTCCGGTGAGCGATGCTGATGACTCGGCCGGGCCAATTATTCTCAAAGTGGATGGGGCGCCCCCGACTTTCCATGCACATCGCTACGTGCGGGTTCCCGCGAATATTAATAATTCATTGCTAGTTTTAATTGCCATTCCAGAGAAGATTATACGATGTGAGCATTATCAATGCCAATTTGAAATTAGAATCTTTTCTCTGGTGTGTAAAATATTGTGTGTTTCTAAGTCCAGACGGACATGGACGACTTTTGTCATGGCAACAGTTTCATCACTCCATCAAAATCTATTGCGTTAAGTGAAGGTGCATGCACGCAGGGACGCGAGATCGGGGAAATTTTTTATAGATTTTTATGGATTTTTAGACAGTGATTTTATTTTTTGTGAACCTCGTTCTTCTTTTTGCGTTCTCTTCTAGCGGTTAAAATCCTCGGCTATGAATCTGAAGGTCACAATTTAATTTAATTTAAATGTATTATTTCACATATAACTAATGTAAAATATAATATTCCTGGCTATGCAGAGCGGATGAACGAACAAAGGAGTGTAAGGAGAATACATGACGCAAATGCGGATGGAAGAAGAAGCCGTGGACGCCCGAAGAAGACATGGCACGATCGAGAGAACGAAATACTTGAGTCGGACCATGTCAAGAGTTAGAATAACAGAAGAGTATTTATGAGACGATGCGCGAATGTGAATGAAGCAAGGAGTGTGTGCCAAGGCCGAGTTATTTGGTGGTCTGTCCTCTCTGCCCGCGTGATCAGTGGCGCGATGGTTAGTTAGTTATATACGTACTTATATAGTATTTGCGGTTTGTTTCACAGTGGTAGATACAGCATGGCTCTGATGCAGTGGCGATTCGTGGTCTAAATCATTGGGAGATCAATATTATAACGATTTTAGAAAGGAAAACAATTCGGCTTTCAGGGAGAAGCTTTTTCTTCTTCATCGAATATAATATGCAGATACGACATTTCAGAAGATGGGGTGGATAAGTAGGTATTAGATATAATGTTATTTGAAGACAGCCAAGTATAAGCAATATGAAAAAAAAACATAAATTATATTTGCAACAGGATTTATAATGCCACAAAAATAACAAAAAATGGCGGAATATGTGCTTAATCCAAAAAGTTATATTAAAATGGAATTCAAACACGAGTTAACTGTTTTATAATAGGAAACAACAAAAACTCTTAAATACCATATATAGATTTTTTCTATAGCATTCACACAATGCAAAATGAAATAAATATTTGCCTTATCGCTGCGCACCGACATGCCGAATTTTGGCTCTGAAGCACGTTCCGGCACCGTTCGAAACCGTGTTTATGTTGTTTGAAATATTCCATAGACTTTTAAGCTTCATATGTGCGTTTCGGGATCCGCTCTTATAAAGCCGTGTACCTTCTTCCTATTGATGGATTTTTTGACTTTACAATTATTGTTGCGCGCTATTCATACTGTAGTAACATTAATATAATCCAATTGAGTTTTGTTCGCAGTAATTTTTCTTTCGGAGTCTACTGCACAACCGTCACAAAGAGAAAACCGCCACTGCTTTAGTGAAATACTCGAAACGTTGCTTTACCCATATTTGGTAACTAAATCTGAATATCCAGGTACTTCTTCATCTTCCTCTTTCCCAGCTATATCTATTTTCCACTCCCTCCAGCCCGACATCATACCCCAATTGGGGATGCCGTCATCTCACTAGCTCCGGTTAGTAGAGAGCAGTTGGGATTCTTGTACGGTATTTATATAAAAAAACTCATAGCACTTTATTTATTTATATATTTATTCTTAAATAAAAAAAAAAAAAAACCTTAGCCACTCATCTCACTAGGACAGTCATGTGTTGAGATGAGCGACTTTACAATTTTAGTGAAACCATAAATTATACATTTTTTTTTAAATAACACCAACATAACATTCAGGATATTAACAACTATAAAATCTACAGTAAATCTTTAAGTTGGGCCATACATTTATAGATTACAACAATAATAATGTCATTGTAACCCAAATAACTATCATAAAGTATATGTAATCCAATTAGCCACAATCATAGGGTCACCTCAAATGGACACAATTTTTTTTTTAACTTGAGTAATTTCTTACTCAATTCATGTCTTCATTGTAAAAGATGGAATAACAATTTGACTTGTTGGCCTTCTATTAACACAGCTACATAATAATTGTTTATTTGTAATAACTAGTTGTTATGATTCCATCCCATCAATGATGATGTTGTTTTCACTGAGTCAATTATTCTCACAGCAGCGGACGGGCCGAGGAGGCTGCCAATATTCCATGTGATTAATAATTCATTTCTGTCTTAAATTGCCGCTCAGTGAAGTCTGTCCACGGCACTTTGGGAACCTTTTCACCGGTGAACCGAATGCTATCATTTTGTGACGAAACAAAAACCACTGTGCACCGAGTTTCCACATTTGTTTTGTTTGGTACTGTGAAACCCGTGAAATATACTTACTGTGACCAAAGTTAAAATTATAGAATCAGTGGGATCAGGGCCCTAGCACGGTCGATTGATAAAACTTCATATCAATACGATATTGACTAAATCCGTCATCTATGGTTATTAGGCGGTATGTTCGAGCACGGTAAATAATTGATATAAAATATTCCAACAGCCGGTAGACAAAAGCCCACATAATTTAGTGCGTCCTCTTGGGTGATAGATAAGTTTCGGTTAATTGTCAATATAATGTCGTTCGTTATGCAAAATTACTGGCTTATATGGAGGAGATTAACGAAGCTCGTAGAATTGAAAGGCGTCGTATACGCGATCAATTGAATCCGTTCGAATTTCGAGAAAGGGAATTCAGACACTTGTTCAGAATATTACGAGTTATGGCTAAAGACCCCATTGACCAAATAATCTCCTTTTAGTGTAAAAAAAGTACCTGCGGACTGCCATTGAATATTAAAGTGAGTGTATTTATATCAGATATTGTCTATTTATTCATTTGTACCTTTGGCGTTTAGGAATGTCGATCCATAGACAATACCCGCCAGTGTTGTCATAAGGAAATTACTCATTTATTATCAACATGCTTAAAGAGTGCAACCGTGCTCGGGAAATTGACATACAATTGTAGTCAATTAAGCCTGGCATACTGATGTTGTTAAGTTATTGATTTGACTGTACTAAGGTCCCAGAAAGTCGAAATTTTCAATATAGCAACTAATGAGACCAAACAAGTAAATATTTACCTAATTTTAGGCTCACAATCTAAATATGTAATATTATCTACTGTTTTTACATCCCTCCTTTAAAATTTTATTTATTACATAGAAATATAAACATTCCCGGGTTACGAATAACTTAAAACATCTGAAAAACTCCTACTTTTTAACATAAAGGAGGCACTGATAAAAATTTTGAAATTTTTGAAATTTTGAAAAATTTGAAAATAAACTGATGAAAATAATTTCCCTCAGGGTCTACGTTATCTTTGGGGATGCTGTGTGGATGGTCTTTTAAGGAAAGTTCTGAGGAGTAAAAAGGTATGAGGGGTGGATATGAATCTGTGGGTCAGTATGTCCAGGAGTAACGTCCCTCCCACTGCAGTGCAAGGCGATGGATCGAGAGAGTCCGCCTGGAGAGTTCAAGGAGTCTCCAAACTCGGACACCCCTGCTTAGTCACCTTTCGTAGTGAACCACTTGGGGTGACCGATGGCAGGGATGTTGGTTTGGTTCCCGTGGCGGCGGTACCCATCCTCGCCTTCCAAATTGTATTACTAAACTACTGTCATTATAAGCGGAAAACCTTGCTATTTCAATGATGAAGGATTT
>JAHDVE020006700.1:0-78194 GCA_022606495.2 Halesus radiatus
GGGAGAATATACCAGACGTGACTATCAAAGTTTGTAATACCCTCCATTTGCATAACATCAACCAGTACATAACTCACTAGGTGGTACGACTAGATACGAAATCAACTACTGAGTTCGTGCAGTTTCGAACGAGAGACGACTCGATACGTTCTCGATCGAGCTGGCATGTAGTACTGATCAGGCTCATAACAGACGACCTGACCACAAACGAGAGAGAGAGAGAGAAGCGACTAGATACGCGTCTCTGTCTTGTTTGTTTGTCTGCACAAATAATTAATTGTGCAACGCCCGACTTTAATTTTAACCTGATAGAAGCGACTAGATACGCATCCCTATCTTGTTATGTTTGCACAAAAGAGGATTTGTGCAAACGCCCCATTTCAGTACATATTGGCTTTCGACAAGCGTAGTTCCGGGGTTTTCGAAGAAGTGATGATGACCGTGCACGTCATCGTTTTCTTTTTCCTACGCCCCTGAACCTCGTTTTCGTCCCGAGACGCTACTGGGTGCTAACGGGACATTTCTCCGACCCCCGCCACCCCTACGGTCGCTCCCGGCGACGGTCCCAAAACAGAGCGGGCTCTCATTGGTCGAGCCCCTCTGATCCACAAAAAACCTTTCAAAATTATTGTTCTACCAAAATTGTCTGTCTTTGTGAGCGATTCCTGCGGCCGCGGTGACTGATCTAAATAAACGATCTTTTCTGATCTGTTCATTAGCGCCCGCGTAATCGAGTAAACTTACTTATTTTATGTTTGTACAATGCATTTTTTTTGTAAATTGACGGCAAAGTATTACCTGTCCTACTTTGACCCCCATGACATACTTTGTAATAATTTTGGGTGCTTTAATAAAAAATAGGTGAAGATTGCAATAGGCTCAATTCAAGCAGAAGGTCGTGATTGACATCCTAATTTTTTGATCAAGTCGATCCAAGATTGACAGAGTCTACGGCAGCTCGCGAAATATTCACGAGTTCAAACTGCCCGATTCGCCGCACGGTATCGCACCGAAGTACTTGAACGACGAGTGCATTTCTAAAATTCAAAGTATTCTCACGGATTCAACACGCCTTCTACCTACTTCGCCTGCATCTTCACCCGGCCTGAAAACCGACCGTGACTTTCTCTTCACCCTCACCACCTCCTTGCAAGAAATCGTTTGCCTTTTTCAAGGCATTTCTCCCTTCCTTCCTACCCTGCTCTGAAGCGTCGAAGTGGCCAGCCTGATCTTCTTCTTCTAAAACGTGCGCAAGAGTTTACAGATCTTGTCCCGTACAAGTCTATCCTCATTGTAACCAACCTGTACTGCTGTTTTATGTATATATCTTTTAAATTTTTATTTCTTAATCTGTTTAATACTTACAGATGCTTTGATATTTCTGATATTTACGTAATAGTTATATTTTTGTAATATGAATGTTTTTATAATGTTGATATTTTTAAAAGTATTGATGTTTTTATAATATTGATATTTTTATAATATTGATACTTTTATAATATTGGTACTTTTATAATTTTGATATTTTTTTATGATATTGACATTTTTATAATATTATTTAAATCGGTGTTATAATTGGACTCTAGTATCTCAATAACAAATCTGTAATGCTTTTACCATTATTTTTTCTCTTTAATTTTTTTTTTCTCAACTTATGTACAGGACAAGATGCATGCGCCTAAATATAATAATTTTTGCCCTACATTTGTATGCTGATTGTAATTTATTGTTGTATTATATTATATTGTTGAAATAAACTCCTGCTGACAAGCTACTTGCAGTGGCTTAGCGGGTATAAGTTCCCACTGTATATAATTAATATTATACAATAAAAAAAAATAAATAAATAAAATAAAATAACTTTCTCGTATAATTAAGCACAGTGAATATCTAGACTTAAGATTACACACTTTTACGTAGATTTAAGAAAAGTTGTTCACTTGTTAATTTGAAAAACCGTAGAATTAAGTAGTTAACTCTAAATTTAATGATATTTTATACTTAATTAAGATTAATTAATTTTAAGACTAACGCCACGATTTTTGAAAGAAGTATAATTTTTTCGGGGTTTCTGAAGAAATCTTGATAAGGAAAAAAAAAATACAAATCTTATGCTTCACATCATTCAGTCTTATGTAGCACCAGATAACGGTTATCAAGTTCCGACCACAACTAGGAAATTCCTCCATAGGATTAACGATTTTCGAAAAATGAATCAATTCGTCGAATTTTTTGAAGAAATCCCGAGAAGGCCATAAAAATAAAGGTAATCTTAAATTTCGCTTCAATCGGTCTGATAGTGCCCCAGACGACTGCTAACAAGTTCCGACCACAATTAGGATATTCCTCCATAGGATTCACGATTTTTGAAAAAAGAATAAATTCTTCGGATTTTTTGAAAAAATCCTGAGAAGGCCATAAAAATAAATCAAATCTAAAATTTCACTTCAATCGGTCTGTTGATGGACTAGAAAACGGCTATCAAGTTCCGACCAAAACCAGGAAATTCCTCCATCCAATTCGCGGTTTTAGAAAAAAGGAATCAGAATTTTTCAGAATATTTCAGAATTTTTAAGGAATGATACTAAAGACACCAAAAATTAAACAAATATAAAATTTCACATCAATCGGTCTGTTGACGGACTAGAAAACGGCTATCAAGTTCCGACGACAAGCAAGAAATTCCTACATGCAATTCACGGTTTTTGAAAAAAGGAATAATTTTATTACAGTTTTTAAGGAATCCTAATAAAGAAATCAA
This sequence comes from Halesus radiatus, assembly GCA_022606495.2. Classification (NCBI taxonomy): domain Eukaryota; kingdom Metazoa; phylum Arthropoda; class Insecta; order Trichoptera; family Limnephilidae; genus Halesus; species Halesus radiatus. The sequence continues at coordinate 2,762 of JAHDVE020006700.1, forward strand.
AATAAATCAAATCTAAAATTTCACTTCAATCGGTCTGATGATGGACTAGAAAACGGGTATCAAGTTCCGACCAAAACCAGGAAATTCCTCCATCCAATTCGCGGTTTTCAGAAAAAATATGATACTTTTAAGGAATGTTTAATAAAGCAAATCTACAATTTCACTACAATCGGTCTGATGATGCCCCAGAAAACGGATATCATGTTCCGACCAAAACCAGGAAAATCCTCCATCCAATTCACGGTTTTCGAAAAAAGTAATCAATGTATTATATTTATTAACAAATCCTATTAAAGAAATCAAAAATAAAGACAATGTAAAAATTCACTTCAATCGGTCTGATGATGCCCCAGAAAACGGCAATCAAGTACCGACCGCAACTAGGAAATTCCTCCGTAAGATTCAAAACTATTAGAAAAATCAATCAATTTTTCGGATTTTGTGAAGAAATCCTGAGAAGGCCATAAACTTAAAGATAATCTAAAAGTTCACTTATATCGGTACGATGATGCCCCAGAAAACGGCTATCAATTACCGACCACAAGTAGGAAATTTCTCCATAGGTTTCACAATTTTTGTAAAAATCAATTAATTTAATGATTTTTTAAGGAATCCTAGTAAAGACATCAAAAAAGAAGCAGACATAAAATGTCACTTCAATCGGTCTGGTGTTGCCCCAGAAAACGGCTATCATGTTCCGACCAAAACCACGAAATTCCTCCATCCAATTCACGGTTTTCGAAAAAACTAATCAATGCATTAGATTTAATAACGAATCCTAAAAAAGAAATCAAAAATAAAGCAAATGTAAAAATTCACTTCAATCGGTCCGATGATGCCCCAGAAAACAGCAATCAAGTACCGACAGCAACTAGGAAATTCCTTAGTAGGATTCACGATTATTAGATAAATCAATCAATTTTTCGGATTTTGTGAAGAATTCCTGAGAAGGCCATAAACTTAAAGGTAATCTAAAAGTTCACTTATATCGGTCCGATGATGCCCCAGAAAACTTCTATCAAGTTCCGACCACAACCAGGAAATTCCTACATCCAATTCACGGTTTTTGAAAAAAGGAATAATTTTATTTAATTTTTTAAGGAATCCTACAAAAGAAATCAAAATAAAGCAAATCTAAAATTTCACTTCAATCGGTCTGATGATGCCCCAGAAAACGGCTATCATGTTCCGACAAAAACCAGGAAATTCCTCCACCAAATTCACGGTTTTCGAAAAAAGTCATCAATATATCATCAACATCATCAATATATCATCATCATTCAACAATATAACAACTCACTGACTGGTTCATATTATTTTAGCTCCGCATAAAAGTATGTTAAAAGTGATTAAACAAACAAATCTGGAAGCTACCTTTAGTGTGTCCTGTTTGGGTATAAGTCCTAACATATTTAAAATTCACAAAAAAGTGATATTACATAGTTTACTAGGAAAAGTTTAAAAGTAAATATAAATTTGAAAGTTTTAACGTGTATCAAGGTCGGTAGTAAATAAATACTATCCAGAATGCATTGCCGTGTATGCCCTGAAGTGATTCTCTCTGACGACTCGATATTTGTGTGCTCGGCATGCAAAGGCACCTACCATCTAGCCTGTGGAGGGATAACGGAGAATACCTACCGTAGACTTTCTCAAGAACGTCGAACACAACAGAAGTGCAAGCAATGTAAAAGGGACACGAAATCGACCGCTATTGGCACTACTATATCGATGGAGACATCCAGCGATAATACACCTTTGGAGCCGTTCAAAAAAAATATGGCCAACAAAACCCCATCGTCTTCGTCCGCCGCTCAGAGGCCGACTAATCTAGAAGACCTTCAGGATTTAGTCATCAACAAAACTAACAACTTGGAAAAAAAACAAGATGACATCATGGAACAAAATAATAAAATACTTGAAAGTATTCAGTTCATGAGTGCGCAGTACGAGGACTTACTGACCAGAATCCGCGAGGTTGAGCTCCGCAATGATGAGCTATCAACAAAGAACTCAGCTTTGGAAGCCAGGATTGTGGTGCTTGAAAATGGCGCAGAATTCCAAGAACGAACCCTCAAGGCCAATAATTTGGAGATTAGAGGTATCCAGAAACCGAAGGCGAAATTTTGAAAGACATTGTTTTTAACATTTGTCAAACAACCGGTTCTCCCATTCGACTAAATGACCTCGATGCTGTTTATCGATCAGCAAAAATCATGAAATTAAAGTCTAATCTCGCAAGAAATCAACTTTTGTCTGATGTGAAAACATTCAACAAAAATAATCCCAATAGAGAAGACAAACTCAACACGTCGAACATCGGTATCGCCGGCCCCCGCTTGGCGATCTATGTTTCAGAACAACTGACATTTCGTACTAACCACCTATATTTCAAAACCCGGCAAGTGGCTAAAGACAAAAAATACAGATTTACCTGGATTAAAGCGGGACAAATATATGTTCGGAAGGATGAAGGAACAAAGGCAATTACGATATCGAGTGAACCCAATTTGGCAACGCTATAAGTTTGTATTATTCGAACTAAATACACTCTCGAGGTATGTCTTGTCTCGCTCATCTGCATGTGTTATTATAATATGCTACCGTTTCCGCAATTCCAATCCCTATACTTATTCTTTTTGCAATCACGTATGTGGCACTACTATGTTAATATCTGTTTTTGTATACACTGCCATATCCTGTGTTATACTCGTACTTGCTTTGGAAGCGAATCCACAAACATTTATTGAGTCAACGTTCAATTGAATATTTTTATGATTCAATTACCATGTGATATTTATAATGATACCGATATAACTTGTACCATGAATGTGATAGACGATCTTAAAAGCTTAAATAATTATTGTTGGAATTCTTATAATTTAAAAATAATTCATCAAAATATCAAAAGTATTTCATCAAACATTGATGATTTCTTGATATTTCTTGATCAATTTACTTGTACTTTCGATGTCATAATATTATCGGAATGTTGGATCCATAAAGATTATACCTCTAAAATTATAAACACCTACACAGAATATCACACAACTATAAATATTAATAAATCTAGCGGGATTGTCGTTTACATAAGGGACGGAATTCAAGCGCAAGTCGACGAAATTGTATTATCGCAAGCAAACTGTCTAAAAATTGTACTTAATAATTATTTATGTGTTTTTGCAATTTATAGATCACCATCTTTTCAAAACATCGACACTTTTTTGAATTCGCTTCAATCAACCATCAATAGTTCTAAAAAATTTACATGTCAAATCATTATAGGCGATCTCAATATTAATACTATTCCTCAATATCACCAACAAGCAAACGATTATTTATGTCTTCTTGCTGAAAACGGTTTTATTCAGACAATCAACACTGCCACTCGTGAACAGGGTGCGACTAAATCCTGTTTAGACCATATAAATGTAAAAAATATTAACTTCATTGACTCATTTGTTATCCACACATCGATTTCGGATCACTATACTACAGCCCTCTGCCTCAAAGTTAAACCTCCCCCAACTGCTAAAATTAAATACGTCCCTCGAACAAACTACACTAATTTACTTGAGGACTTGCGTTCAGAAAACTGGCAAAACGTATTTGACCAAATTGACACGAACATTGCGATGAAGGAATTCACTAGTAAACTACATTCATATATATCTAAAAATACTAGCAAGAAACGCATATCAAACAGCCAGTTTAAACTCACCCCCTGGATCTCTCCTGGCCTTGTTAAATCTATCCACAGAAGAAACCAACTTCATGAAAAGGCGAAAAGGTATCCAGATAATATTTTAGTACTAGCTCATTACAAAAAATACAGGAATTTATGTAAAAAATTAATTAAATTTACGAAGGAAAATTACTATAAAAAGTTCATTTACGAAAATACATACTCTCCAAAACGTTTGTGGGAAGCATTTCGTGATATTAGTAAAAGAAAAAACAGTAAGTCTTCCGAAATTAAAACATTGAACATCAATAACATAGACTCTTCTAATCCCAAAAATATGGCGAATTTTGCTAATGAGTATTACACGTCAGTGGGAGCCACGCTTGCAAAAAAAATTATTTTAAAATGTAATAAAACTGAAACCGAACTAGCCAACTTAATCACCTCTAATCTCGAGCATAAAATAGAAAATATCCAAACAACATCAAACGAAGTTTTAAAACTAATCGACGACCTAAAGACATCGAATGCTTGTGGACCAGATAAAGTCTCAACAAATCTGCTTAAAGTAATAAAATCATCCATAGCACCTCCGATTGCGTTCATTTCTAATCTAAGCTTCCAATCGGGCATATTCCCTGATCATTTAAAACACTCAATTATAACATTGATTCACAAAAACGGAGATAAGTCGCTGATTCAAAATTACCGCCCAATATCTCTGCTAAACTCGGTCTCAAAAATCATTGAAAAAATTGTTAAGAACCGTCTCACACTTTACCTTGAACATAATAACATACTTTCTAAGAGACAATATGGCTTCCGAACAGGATTAGGTACCGAAAATGCTATTGCTAAACTGACGAAAATCATCTCCAATAATATTGACGGAGGAATTAAATGCATCGTGATCTTCCTGGATTTAGCTAAAGCTTTTGACACCATCTCGCATAAAATTCTTTTGAAAAAACTACAGCTAATTGGTATACACGGACAACTATTTAAATGGCTGGGTAGCTACTTAGAAAACAGAAGCCAAAGAGTTAATATCAATGATACTCTAAGCGAACAAGCCAATATTGGATTTGGTGTACCCCAAGGAAGTACTCTAGGGCCTATTTTGTTCAATATATACATCAATGACCTATGTAACAGTAACCTTGCCGATCACATCATCACCTTTGCTGATGATACAGTATTGATTTATGAAGCCAAACCTGGAAAGAAGTTCATAGTAAAGCAGAAATTGGTATAAACAAGGTTATGCATTGGTTAGACAATAACCTCCTTACTCTCAATACGGATAAAACTAAATTCATACGTTTCAGTGCAACGCAGGCGGGACAACCCAAAGATGTGCTAAATATTACTGCTCACCTTTGCAGTGAAATAAATACTTGTACGTGCAATAACTTAGAATGCGTGGATAGTGTAAAATATTTAGGAATCATTATTGATAAATTCCTAAGATGGGAAGAACACGTCATCTCAATTGCCACAAAAGTCAGAAAACTCACTCACCTTTTCATAACTATTAGAAACATTCTAAACGTAAAAGATCTAAAATCAATATATTATGCCATGTGTAATTCTTTACTTGAATATGCATCCTTAGGATGGGGCGGTTGTGCCAAAACAATTTTGGACCCACTGGCAAAAGCGCAAAAATCCCTAATAAGAGTCATCCTTAATAAACCCTTCAGGTACCCCAGTGATGAATTATTCAAAGAAATGCAAGTTCTTGATGTCAGACAACTGTATATCAGGAAAATTGTATTACACACACATAAACAACGTCACCACTACCCATCTATCGAGCACTATCACGACACCAGACACTCAAGAATAATCCAATAGTTGCAACAAAAACCATGACATCCCTTGCTCAAAGACAATTTGTAACCCTCTCCGACTATTGTTCTACTCATCTCAGGATTCGTGGGTGAGACTGATGGATGAAGCACGGGGAAGTGGGATGTATATCATGATACAGTAAATAAAACCCTATTTAAAGGAAAGAACATAATTTATTGATTCTAAAACCACGATTATCATGGTGGGGCAAAGAGAAGAGTAAAGAGAAGGATTAAGTTAAAACGAAAAGGTTTAAATAATAAATGATGGTTCTTATAGTCCGATTCTTCTCCTCAGCATCATGGAAGGCCTCTCCAGTCCTGATGCTCACCGATTTCCGCCGTCACCTTCAGCGAAGTCTATGACGATTCTTCTGAAGCGCCATCCGCCACGGCTTCTTCCGTGGGGTTCAGACAATGGTATGTGAGGATGCTACCTTATGTCCTGTTTGGTCGTCGATACAGCAACTGACCCTCATGTCCGTTCATCACTCTTCTGGGATTTTCTCCAAAGCAGCAGGCACGCGCGGTTTGGTTTCATAGCCTCACAATTTGGCCATCAATAAATCAATAAACTAAAACATACCCACTTCGGGTAAATTCAATAGACGCACTCCGACGTCAAACAAAACAGAAAATTAACACATAATCCCTCCCAAAAAACACGTCGAGCTCGACCGCCCGTGTCAGGTTATATCCGACGCCATGTTGACTTGCTCGCCTTCCGTCGGATGTCTCCCATAGACATTCTCTCACCAATCTCTTCCGTAGACAATCATCATAATCATAGACGCGGGGTCAGTATTTACGTTACAAATTTTCATACTTAGGACCTAAATTGTTCAACATAATACCCGATACATGGAAAATGAAAAGTACAAACGTCCTGCGTAAACTGATCAATGTATGGCTTCTCGATTTAGGGAGGGTCAAAAGCGAACATATGCTCATTAATATGTATGTACAATTTTAATAAAACCTTCTTATGTAATTCATCACTACTATACACTAAATAAAATAAAAATGCATATCATACTTTAAACTTGTATACTAACTTTTATACTCTATACGTTAAACTTTTACATCTCATATGTAATTCGTTATTACTACACACAAAATTTATTGTAAAAAAAAGCATATCATACTTCATCTTTTATTTTTCAAACTATTATACTTTATATTTTATACTTGTACATCTCAATTGTAATTCATTATTACTCTACACTAATTTAAAAATGCATATCTTATACTTTAAATATTTACTCTCACTAAACACTTTTATATCTCATATGTAATTTATTATTTCTCTACAGTAAACTAAAAAATGCATATCATACCTTTAACTTATATTCCTTAAACTTTCATACATTATATTTAAACTTTACATCTCATTTGTAATTCATTATTATTCTACACTAATTTAAAAATTGCAACATACTTAAAAAAAAAAAAAACTCTATTTTTTAATTTTTTTTTATTAAATTTACTTTATGGATTGTTTTATATTCTTTTATGTGTATGTATATTAATATGAACTAATCTTATCAATTTGACTGTCCTAAAACGGGATTTGCTCCTAGTTGGACAGTGAAAGCCTTCTTAAATATTTCTGTAAAATAATGTGTGTTTCAAATAAATATTATTATTATTATTATAATTATTATTATTATATTATATTCATTAACGAATCCTACCAAAGAATTAAAAAATAAAGCAAATATAAAAATGCACTTCAATCAGTCTCATGATGCCCCAGAAAACGGCAATCAAGAACAGACCGCAACTAGGAAATTCCTCCGTAGGATTCACGATTATTAGAAAAATCACTCAATTTTTCGGATTTTGTGAAGAATTCCTGAGAAGGCCATTAACTTAAAGATAATTTAAAAGTTCACTTATATCGGTCCGATGATGCCCCAGAAAACAGCAATCAAGTACCGACCGCATTTAGGAAATTCCTCCGTAGGATTCACGATTATTAGAAAAATCAATAAATTTTTCGCATTTTGGGAAGAATTCCTGAGAAGGCCATAAACTTAAAGATAATCTAAAAGTTCACTTATAAAGGTCGATGATGCCCCAGAAAACTTCTATCAACTTCCGACCACAACCAGGAAATTCCTACATCCAATTCACGGTTTTTGAAAAAAGGAATAATTTTATTACAGTTTTTAAGGAATCCTACAAAAGAAATAAAAATAAAGCAAATCTAAAATTTCAAATCAATCGGTCTGATGATGCCCCAGAAAACAGCTATCAAGTTCCGACCACAACCAGGAAATTCCTACATCCAATTCACGGTTTTTGAAAAAAGTCCTCAATATATTATATTTATTAACGAATCCTACCAAAGAAATCAAAAATAAAGCAAATGTAAAAATTCACTTCAATCGGTGTGATGATGCCCCAGAAAACAGCAATCAAGTACCGACCGCATTTAGGAAATTCCTCCGTAGGATTCACGATTATTAGAAAAATCAATAAATTTTTCGCATTTTGGGAAGATTTCCTGAGAAGGCCATAAACTTAAAGGTAATCTAAAAGTTCACTTATATCGGTCCGATGATGCCCCAGAAAACTTCTATCAAGTTCCGACCACAACCAGGAAATTCCTACATCCAATTCACGGTTTTTGAAAAAAGGAATAATTTAATTTAATTTTTAAGGAATCCTACAAAAGAAATAAAAATGAAAGCAATCTAAAATTTCAAATCAATCGGTCTGATAATGCCCCAGAAAACAGCTATCAAGTTCCGACCACAACCAGGAAATTCCTACATCCAATTCACGGTTTTTGAAAAATTCCTCAATATATTATATTTATTAACGAATCCTACCAAAGAAATAAAAAAAAAGCAAATGTAAAAATTCACTTAAATCGGTGTGATGATGCCCCAGAAAACGGCAATCAAGAACAGACCGCAACTAGGAAATTCCTAGGTAGGATTCACGATTGTTAGAAAATTCAATCAATTTTTCGGATTTTGTAATGAATTCCTGAAAAGGCCATAAACTTAAAGGTAATCTAAAAGTTCACTTATATCGGTTCGATGATGCCCCAGAAAACTTCGATCAAGTTCCGACCACAACCAGGAAATTCCTACATACAATTCATCGTTTTCGAAAACAGTAATTATTTTTATAACATTTTTTAAGGAATCCTTCAAAAGAAATCAATATAAAGCAAATCTATAATTTCACTTCAATCGGTCTGATGATGGCCCCAAAAAACGGATATCATGTTCCGACCAAAATTAGGAAATTCCTCCATCCAATTCACGGTTTTCGAAAAAAGTAATCAATATATTATATTTATTAACGAATCCTACAAAAGAAATCAAAAATAAAGCAAATGTAAAAATTCACTTCAATCGGTCTGATGATGCCCCAGAAAACGGCAATCAAGAACAGACCGCAACTAGGAAATTCCTCCGTAGAATTCACGATTATTAGAAAAATCACTCAAGTTTTCGGGTTTGTGAAGAATTTCTGAGAAGGCCATAAACTTAAAGATAATCTAAAAGTTCACTAATATCGGTCCGATGATGGCCCAGAAAACAGCAATCAAGTACCGACCGCAACTAGGAAATTCCACCGTAGGATTCACGATTATTAGAAAAATCACTCAATTTTTCGGATTTTGTGAAGAATTCCTGAGAAGGCCATAAACTTAAAGATAATCTAAAGGTTCACTTATATCGGTTTAATGATGCCCCAGAAAACGGCTATCAATTACAAACAACAAGTAGGAAATTTCCCCGTAGGTTTCACGATTTTTGTAAAAATCAATTAATTTAATGAATTTTTTAAGGAAAAAATCACTCAAGTTTTCGGATTTGTGAAGAATTTCTGAGAAGGCCATAAATTTAAAGATAATCTAAAAGTTCACGAATATCGGTCCGATGATGGCCCAGAAAACAGCAATCAAGTACCGACCGCAACTAGGAAATTCCACCGTAGGATTCACGATTATTAGAAAAATCAATCAATTTTTGGGATTTTGTGAAGAATTTCTGAGAAGGCCATAAACTTAAAGATAATCTAAAAGTTCACTTATATCGGTTCAATGATGCCCCAGAAAACGGATATCAATTACAAACCACAACTAGGAAATTTCCCCTTAGGTTTCACGATTTTTGTAAAAATCAATTAATTTAATGAATTTTTTACGGAATCCTAGTAAAGACCTCAAAAATAAAGCAGACATAAAATGTGACTTTAATCGGTCTGGTGTTGTCACAGAAAACGGCTATCATGTTCCGACCAAAACCAGGAAATTCCTCCATCCGGTTCACGGTTTTCCAAAAAAGTAATCGATATATTATATTTATTAACGAATCCTACCAAAGAAATAAAAAATAAAGCAAATGGAAAAATTCACTTCAATCGGTCTGATGATGGCCCAGAAAACGGCGATCAAGAACAGACCGCAACTAGGACATTCCTCCGTAGAATTCACGATTATTAGAAAAATCACTCAAGTTTTCGGATTTGTGAAGAATTTCTGAGAAGGCCATAAACTTAAAGATAATCTAAAAGTTCACTAATATCGGTCCGATGATGGCCCAGAAAACAGCAATCAAGTACCGACCGCAACTATCAAATTCCACCGTAGGATTCACGATTATTAGAAAAATCACTCAATTTTTTGGATTTTGTGAAGAATTCCTGAGAAGGCCATAAACTTAAAGATAATCTAAAAGTTCACTTATATCGGTCCAATGATGCCCCAGAAAACGGCTATCAATTACAAACCACAACTAGGAAATTTCCCCATAGCTTTCACGATTTTTGTAAAAATCAATTAATTTAATTAATTTTTTAAGGAATCCTAGTAAAGACATCAAAAATAAAGCAGACATAAAATGTCACTTCAATCGGTCTGGTGTTGTCCCAGAAAACGGCTATCATGTTCCGACCAAAACCAGGAAATTCCTCCATCCAGTTCACGGTTTTCCAAAAAAGTAATCGATATATTATATTTATTAGCGAATCCTACCAAAGAATTCAAAAATAAAGCAAATGTAAAAATTCACTTCAATCGGTCTGATGATGCCCCAGAAAACGGCAATCAAGAACAGACCGCAACTAGGAAATTCCTCCGTAGGATTCACGATTATTAGAAAAATCACTCAAGTTTTCGGATTTGTGAAGAATTTCTGAGAAGGCCATTATCTTAAAGATAATTTAAAAGTTCACTTATATCGGTCCAATGATGCCCCAGAAAACAGCAATCAAGTACCGACCGCAACTAGGAAATTCCTCCATAGGATTCACGATTATTAGAAAAATCAATCAATTATTCGGATTTTGTAAAGAATTCCTGAGAAGGCCATAAACTTAAAGATAATCTAAAAGTTCACTTATATCGGTCCGATGATGCCCCAGAAAACGGCAATCAAAAACAGACCGCAACTAGGAAATTTCCCCATAGGTTTCACGATTTTTGTAAAAATCAATTAATTTAATGAATTTTTTACGGAATCCTAGTAAAGACCTCAAAAATAAAGCAGACATAAAATGTGACTTCAATCGGTCTGGTGTTGTCCCAGAAAACGGCTATCATGTTCCGACCAAAACCAGGAAATTCCTCCATCCAGTTCACGGTTTTCCCAAAAAGTAATCGATATATTATATTTATTAACGAATCCTACCAAAGAAATAAAAAATAAAGCAAATGGAAAAATTCACTTCAATCGGTCTGATGATGGCCCAGAAAACGGCGATCAAGAACAGACCGCAACTAGGACATTCCTCCGTAGAATTCACGATTATTAGAAAAATCACCCAAGTTTTCGGATTTGTGAAGGATTTCTGAGAAGGCCATAAACTTAAAGATAATCTAAAAGTTCACTAATATCGGTCCGATGATGGCCCAGAAAACAGCAATCAAGTACCGACCGCAACTAGGAAATTCCACCGTAGGATTCACGATTATTAGAAAAATCAATCAATTTTTTGGATTTTGTGAAGAATTCCTGAGAAGGCCATAAACTTAAAGATAATCTAAAAGTTCACTTATATCGGTTCAATGATGCCCCAGAAAACGGATATCAATTACAAACCACAACTAGGAAATTTCCCCTTAGGTTTCACGATTTTTGTAAAAATCAATTAATTTAATGAATTTTTTACGGAATCCTAGTAAAGACCTCAAAAATAAAGCAGACATAAAATGTGACTTCAATCGGTCTGGTGTTGTCACAGAAAACGGCTATCATGTTCCGACCAAAACCAGGAAATTCCTCCATCCGGTTCACGGTTTTCCAAAAAAGTAATCGATATATTATATTTATTAACGAATCCTACTAAAGAAATTAAAAATAAAGCAAAAATGTAAAAATTCACTTCAATCGGTCTGATGATGGCCCAGAAAACGGCGATCAAGAACAGACCGCAACTAGGACATTCCTCCGTAGAATTCACGATTATTAGAAAAATCACTCAAGTTTTCGGATTTGTGAAGAATTTCTGAGAAGGCCATAAACTTAAAGATAATCTAAAAGTTCACTAATATCGGTCCGATGATGGCCCAGAAAACAGCAATCAATTACCGACCGCAACTAGGAAATTCCACCGTAGGATTCACGATTATTAGAAAAATCAATCAATTTTTTGGATTTTGTGAAGAATTCCTGAGAAGGCCATAAACTTAAAGATAATCTAAAAGTTCACTTATATCGGTCCGATGATGCCCCAGAAAACGGCAATCAAGTACCGACCGCAACTAGGAAATTCCTCCGTAGGATTCACGATTATTAGAAAAATCAATCAATTATTCGGATTTTGTAAAGAATTCCTGAGAAGGCCATAAACTTAAAGATAATCTAAAAGTTCACTTATATCGGTCCGATGATGCCCCAGAAAACGGCAATCAAAAACAGACCGCAACTAGGAAATTTCCCCATAGGTTTCACGATTTTTGTAAAAATCAATTAATTTAATGAATTTTTTACGGAATCCTAGTAAAGACCTCAAAAATAAAGCAGACATAAAATGTGACTTCAATCGGTCTGGTGTTGTCCCAGAAAACGGCTATCATGTTCCGACCAAAACCAGGAAATTCCTCCATCCAGTTCACGGTTTTCCCAAAAAGTAATCGATATATTATATTTATTAACGAAATCTGAAAATTAAAAAAAGCAAATGTAAGGTACTTCAATCGGTGTAGTGATGCCCCAGAAAACGGCAATCCAGAACAGACCGCAACTGGAAATTCCTCCGTAGGATTCACGATTATTAGAAAAATCAATCAATTTTTCAGATTTTGTGAAGAATTCCTGAGAAGGCCATAAACTTAAAGAAAATCTAAAAGTTCACGTATATCGGTTTAATGATGCCCCAGAAAACGGCTATCAATTACAAACAACAACTAGGAAATTTCCCCATAGCTTTCACGATTTTTGAAAAAATCAATTAATTTAATGAATTTTTTTAGGAATCCTAGTAAAGACATCAAAAATAAAGCAGACATAAAATGTCACTTCAATCGGTCTGGTGTTGTCCCAGAAAACGGCTATCATGTTCCGACCAAAACCAGGAAATTCCTCCATCCAGCTCACGGTTTTCCAAAAAAGTAATCGATATATTATATTTATTAACGAATCCTACCAAAGAAATCAAAAATAAAGCAAATGTAAAAATTCACTTCAATCGTTCTGATGATGCCCCAGAAAACGGCAATCAAGAACAGACCGCAACTAAGAAATTCCTCCGTAGGATTCACGATTATTAGAAAAATCACTCAAGTTTTCGGATTTTTTGAAGAAATCCTGAGCAGGCCATAAACTTAAAGATAATCTAAAAGTTCACTTATGTCGGTCCTATGATGCCCCAGAAAACTTCTATCAAGTTCCGACCACAACCAGGAAATTCCTACACTAAATCACGGTTTTTGAAAAAAAGTATAATGTTATTACATTTTTTAAGGAATCCTACAAAAGAAATCAAAACAAAGCAAATCTAAAATTTCACTTCAATCGGTCTAATGATGCCCCCGAAAACGGCAATCAAGACCAGACCGCAACTAGGAAATTCCTCTGTAGGATTCACTATTATTAGAAAAATCACTCAATTTTTCGGATTTTGTGAAGAATTCCTGAGATGGCCATAAACTTAAAGATAATCTTAAAGTACACTTATATCGGTCCGATGATGCCCCAGAAAACTTCTATCAAGTTCCGACCAAAACCAGGAAATTCCTACATCCAATTCACGGTTTTCGAAAAAAGTAATCAATATATTATATTTATAAACGAATCCTACCAAAGACATCAAAAATAAAGCAAATGTAAAAATTCACTTCAATCGGTCTGATGATGCCCCAGAAAATGGCAATCAAAAACAGACCGCAACTAGGAAATTCCTCCGTAGGATTCACGATTATTAGAAAAATTACTCAAGTTTTCGGATTTGTGAAGAATTTCTGAGAAGGCCATAAACTTAAAGATAATCTAAAAGTTCACTTATATCGGTCCTATGATGCCCCAGAAAACGGCTATCAATTACCGACCACAACTACGAAATTTCTCCATAGGATCCACGATTTTTTAAAAATCAATTAATTTAATTTATTTTTTAAGGAATCCTAGTAAAGACATCAAAAATAAAGAAGACATAAAATTTCACATCAATCGGTCCTGGTGTTGCCCCAGAAAACGGCTATCATGTTCCGACCAAAACCAGGAAATTCCTCCATCCAATTCAAGGTTTTCGAAAAAAGGAATCAATGTATTATATTTATTAACGAATCCTACCAAAGAAATCAAAAATAAAGCCAATGTAAAAATTCACTTCAATCGTTCTGATGATGCCCCAGAAAACGGCAATGAAGTACCGACCGCAACTAGGAAATTCCTCCGTGAGATTCACGATTTTTAGAAAAATCACTCAATTTTTCGGATTTTGTGAAGAAATCGTGATAAGGCCAAAAATTTAAAGATAATCTAAAAGTTCACTTATATCGGTCCTATGATGCCCCAGAAAACGGCTATCAATTACCGACCACAACTACGAAAATTTCTCGATTTTTTAAAAATCAATTAATTTAATTAATTTTTTAAGGAATCCTAGTAAAGACATCAAAAATAAAGAAGACATAAAATGTCACATCAATCGGTCTGGTGTTGCCCCAGAAAACTTCTATCAAGTTCCGACCACAACCAGGAAATCCCTACATCCAATTCACGGTTTTTGAAAAAAGTAATTATTTTTATTACATTTTTTAAGGAATCCTACAAAAAAATCAAAATAAAGCAATTCTAAAATTTCACATCAACCGGTCTGATGATGCCCCAGAAAACGGCTATCAATCCTACTAAAGAAATAAAAAATAAAGCTAATCTAAAAATTCACTTCAATCAGTCTGATGATGCCCCAGAAAACTTCTATCAAGTTCCGACCACAACCAGGAAATCCCTACATCCAATTCACGGTTTTTGAAAAAAGTAATTATTTTTATTACATTTTTAAGGAATCCTTCAAAAGAAATCAAAACAAACCAAATCTAAAATTTCACTTCAATCGGTCTGATGATGCCCCAGAAAACGGCTATCATATTCCGACCAAAACCAGGAAGTGCCTCCATCCAATTCACGGTTTTCGAAAAAAACAAATCAATGCATTAGCTTTATTAACGAATCCTACTTTAGAAATCAAAAATAAAGCTAACCTGAAAATTCACTTCAATCAGTCTGATGATGCCCCAGAAAAGGGCTACAAGTTCCGACCACATCTAGGATATTCATCCATTAGCTTCACGATTTTTGTAAAAAAGGTTCAATTTTTCGGATTTTTTGAAGAAATCCTGAGAAGGCCATAAAAATAAAGATAATCTAAAATTTCACTTCAATCGGTCTGTTGGTGGAGTAGAAAACGGCTATCAATTTCCGACCACAACCAGTAAATTTCTACATCCAATTCACGGTTTTCGAAAAAAGTAATCAATATATTATATTTATTAACGAATCCTACCAAAGACATCAAAAATAAAGCAAATGTAAAAATTCACTTCAATCGGTCTGATGATGGCCCAGAAAACGGCGATCAAGAACAGACCGCAACTAGGACATTCCTCCGTAGAATTCACGATTATTAGAAAAATCACTCAATTTTACGGATTTTGTGAAGAATTCCTGAGCAGGCCATAAACTTAAAGATAATCTAAAAGTTCACTTATGTCGGTCCTATGATGCCCCAGAAAACTTCTATCAAGTTCCGACCACAACCAGTAAATTCCTACACTAAATCACGGTTTTTATTACATTTTTTAAGGAATCCTACAAAAGAAATCAAAACAAAGCAAATCTAAAAGTTCACTAATATCGGTCTGATGATGCCCCAGAAAACGGCAATCAAGAACAGACCGCATCTAGGAAATTCCTCCGTAGGATTCACGATTATTAGAAAAATTACTCAAATTTTCGGATTTGTGAAGAATTTCTGAGAAGGCCATAAACTTAAAGATAATCTAAAAGTTCACTAATATCGGTCCGATGATGGCCCAGAAAACAGCAATCAATTACCGACCGCAACTAGGAAATTCCACCGTAGGATTCACGATTATTAGAAAAATCAATCAATTTTTTGGATTTTGTGAAGAATTCCTGAGAAGGCCATAAACTTAAAGATAATCTAAAAGTTCACTTATATCGGTCCGATGATGCCCCAGAAAACTTCTATCAAGTTCCGACCACAACCAGGAAATTCCTCCGTAGGATTCACGATTATTAGATTCACGATGCAAGAAGGCCATAAACTTAATGATAATCTGAAAGTTCACTTATATCGGTCCGATGATGCCTCAGAAAACAGCAAATCAAGTACCGACCGCAATTAGGAAATTCCTTCTTAGGATTCACGATTATTAGAAAAATCAATCAATTTTTCGAATTTTGTGAAGAATTCCTGAGAAGGTCATAAACTTAAAGATAATCTAAAAGTTCACTTATGTCGGTCCTATTATGCCCCAGAAAACTTCTATCAAGTTCCGACCACAACCAGGAAATTCCTACACTAAATCACGGTTTTTGAAACAAGTATAATGTTATTACATTTTTTAAAGAATCCTACAAAAGAAATCAAAACAAAGCAAATCTAAAATTTCACTTCAATCGGTCTAATGATGCCCCCGAAAACGGCAATCAAGACCAGACCGCAACTAGGAAATTCCTCAGTAGGATTCACGATTATTAGAAAAATCACTCAATTTTTCGGATTTTGTAAAGAATTCCTGAAAAGGCCATAAACTTAAAGATAATTTAAAAGTTCACTTTTATCGGTCCGATGATGCCCCAGAAATTTCTGACAAGTTCCCAAACTATAGAAATTCCTGCCATCCAATTCATTTGGAAAAAGTAATCAATATATTATATTTATTAACGAATCCTACCAAAGACATCAAAAATAAAGCAAATGTAAAAATTCACTTCAATCGGTCTGATGATGCCCCAGAAAATGGCAATCAAGAACAGACCGCAACTAGGAAATTCCTCCGTAGGATTCACGATTATTAGAAAAATCACTCAATTTTTCGGATTTTGTGAAGATTTCCTGGGAAGGCCATAAACTAAATGATAATTTTAAAGTTCACTTATATCGGTCCGATGATGCCCCAGAAAACAGCAACCAAGTACCGACCGCAACTAGGAAATTCCTCCGTAGGATTCACGATTATTCGAAAAATCAATCAATTTTTCGGATTTTTTGAAGAAATCCTGAAAAGGCCATAAAAATAAAGATAATCTAAAATTTCACTTCAATCGGTCTGTTGGTGGAGTAGAAAACGGCTATCAATTTCCGACCACAGCCAGTAAATTTCTACATCCAATTCACGGTTTTTGAAAAAGGGAATAATTTTTTTACATTTTTTAAGGAATCCTACAAAAAAATCAAAATAAAGCAAATCTAAAATTTCACTTCAATCGGTCTAATGATGCCCCAGAAAACGGCAATCAAGAACAGACCGCAACTAGGAAATTCCTCTGTAGGATTCACGATTATTAGAAAAATCACTCAATTTTTCGGATTTTGTGAAGAATTCCTGAGAAGGCCATAAACTTAAAGATAATCTAAAAGTTCACTTATATCGGTCCGATGATGCCCCAGAAAACTTCTATCAAGTTCCGACCAAAACCAGGAAATTCCTACATCCAATTCACGGTTTTCGAAAAAAGTAATCAATATATTATATTTATTAACGAATCCTACCAAAGACAACAAAAATAAAGCAATTCTAAAAATTCACTTCAATCGGTCTGATGATGCCCCAGAAAACAGCAATCAAGTACCGACCGCAACTAGGAAATTCCTCCGTAGGATTCACGATTATTAGAAAAATCACTCAATTTTTCGGATTTTGTGAAGAATTCTGAGAAGGCCATAAACTTAAAGATAATCTAAAAGTTCACTATATCTGGTCCGATGATGCCCAGAAAACAGCAATCAAGTACCGACCGCAAATAGGAAATTCCTCCGTAGGATTCACGATTATTCGAAAAATCAATCAATTTTTTGGATTTAGTGACGAATTCCTGAGCAGGCCATAAACTTAAAGATTATCTCTAAAAGTTCACTTATGTCGGTCCCATGATGCCCCAGAAAACTTCTATCAAGTTCCGACCACAACCAGGAAATTCCTACATCCAATTCACGGTTTTTGAAAAAATGTATAATGTTATTACTTTTTTTAAGGAATCCTACAAAAGAAATCAAAACAAAGCAAATCTAAAATTTCACTTCAATCGGTCTGATGTTTCGGAATTTAAAGCCGGGCGTTTGTAAATTAGCCGCAGGTAGACAGAACTAGGGTACCGTATTCGAGATTAGGCTAGCTCGGTGTTTCCCGCACTTATGACTTGTATCAATCTTATTTTTATTTTATTTTGTAAAGTTTTTTACATATTTTGTTTTTTTTTATAACTATTGAATGTATATTTGTATGGAATCTTTGGGACTGCACTAACTTCCCACATACCGGAAAAAATATTTATTTTTATTATTTTAATTACCAACGTATTATAAAATAAATCATTAGCAAATTCATTTACAGTCACTTGACGTTGCTTACATTGCAGTGAATTCAAATCTCACGGCAAGAAGTGGGCCCCCAGCTGCGTTACGACATTCTGACCAATCACCGCTCTACTCCCCTGTATGGGCGATGTAAAGTAGCTTTCACACGAGCGGGTGGCCCAGTGGTTTCGCCAGAAATGGGCAAAACAAACTGTGTGGCGGCAAATTCCTGGCCCAGAAGAGGCGTGGCCACAGGAAAGAAGAACGGAATTATTAGACCTAGTATTTCCGGTCAAAATCAAGCGTGTAGTGGTGGTTGTCATCGGGAGGGCAAAAATATGTTAATCTAGTTTCTTGTTTTTGACTTGACAATAATAGCAATATTCCTTGTCTCCGCTGAGCGAAGCGATCTTAGAATTTTGAAATAAAAATGATACTTACGTGTGTTCGATACAATCCTTAGAAACATGAATATTTTAATTTATATTTTAATAACAATTTTTCGTAACATTAATATAATTAAAAAATTATTTTCTTCCATTTGAATTTCCAATGATAATTCAATAAAGAAATACGGTTCGAAAAGTGGATAGCTATATATTTTTAAATTTTATTTATTCATATTTATAGTTTTTGGTACAAAGCTTAGATTATTTTCGACTACCAAACTAGGCACATGCCCATATTATGGTAGTCGACATTTTTTTTTTCGAAATAATATACCCGTATTATATTAACTAAGGTTACTTGCTTGTAAAAAGTAATATAAAATTGTATTTTGTCATGTGTGATCTATAACCCAAAATTAAGCAAAAGATACCTAAAATAGACGGAAAAATCTGGAATTATTAATATCAATACAGTAGCCATTGTAGCTGTCAAGTGTCAGAGCGAAGTTTTTGTTTTTGTGTCGAACACGGAGATGTTCGCGTAAGGTGTTTGCCCTCTCGATAACGTTCATATGATTACTGACAGATATAGCCTTAGAGTAATAACTCTAAGGATATAGCATATAGCAACTAGGAGTGAGCCATTGGACGTATGCTCACGGCTATGTTCATATGACTATTGTTCAAGGATAGGCTTGAACCTAATATATTCGTAACAGGTATACGTATTATAATACCGCCATACATCGGATATATCGATACTAGCTCCATAGATATTAGCATCTAACCGATCCGGGCGTTACGAGTATATAACGCCGCGTCTCCTGCGAACTTTTTTCCGAAACATTACACAAAAAACCACGCACAAAAACATTTGTTTTCATACACATTCCGTCTCCTGCTAAAATGTTTTGTTTTGGTTAAAAACAAAACATTTGACATAGCCTTTTGTAATCACCTAAAATAAATGATCGAATTCACAAGAAATACTTAGCTATAAAATGTGCATTTTAAATAATAGGAATTCCCAGACAGGACCGGCTATAAAATAATTTAGCACAAAGGCTAGCCGAACCTATTGTTAGAAAAATTGTAACCATACGTCGTAAAATAAAATAATCTTAATTGCTATTTTGGAAAGTCCGCAATTCCTGTGAGATTTTATGGGACGGCAATAAACACCTCAAAAGAATTGAGCCGCCGACGAAACGGCCGCTGAACAATGCGGGTGATAAAAGATAATACCTACAATTAGACAGAAGGACAGAAGGCTCTAGGAGACAGTCGCGTGCCGTCTTCCACCGAGGAAGCACGAGTCGGTTGCAGTAGTCCGCCCAGGACACACAGCCAAGTGAAACCTTCCGCCCAGGAAGGTTCCTATTCTCGCTCCTTGGAGAGGCCGCCGAGAAGGATGTCCGATCTCCGGCCTTCGGAGATCTACGGCAGAGTCACCCAGGCTCTGTACCACGAGTGAACCCCCGCTTCCATCCCAGAAGGAAGTAACTGATCTTCGCCCTTCGGAGATCAAACGTCGGAGACCGCCCAGGCCTCTGATTATCGCCGCATTCGTACCTACTCTCGATCCGGAGGTACTTGGATACCTAGTGCGAACGCGAGGACTATGCATACAAAGCAGCCACTGGACCCTGGACAGCCATCACAAAAGGGAAGTGCCTCTGACTCTCGTGATAATTCTTCCACCCTGTCAGCCAAGTGAATCTCTAACTTTAAGAAACAACTTTTTCGTACAAATAAGCCAGTGAACCTCTAATTTTAAGAATACAACCTTTTATGTAGATTTAACGAAGTAATTAGTTAATTTTAAGTACAAAGACTTTACAAGTAGATTTAAGTAATTGCCTATCTAGTTTTATTGAAATTTTGTGTCTAATTAAGATTAACTCTAGTTTTAAGACTAACCCTGGCAAACGGATTTATCAAAGATGGGTAATATCTCAAAAGAACAGGTATGACCCAGTCCTACGATAGATATACCATTCACCCACTGGTGAAATCTGCAGTTTGGCGGCAAAACCCAATTTCTGTTAGGCCACCCAGCAGTTAGGTCACCCACTCGGAAGCCACTTTGTCTATGCGGACCGCTCTGTCTATCTGGTATATCTATGGCCCTGTTGTACTGTTGGCATTACCGAAGAAACGTCACTTTGGTTTTTAGTTCTCTCCAAAACTTAAATTTTTGGCATCCTCCATCCTTGCGTCTTTATTGGGTTGTGACTTGTGGATAGTTGTTATTAGATAGGTTAGACTTATTGTCATCCAAATAATCTAAAATGCCGAAATCTAGAAGAAAAGGGGTTAATGATATGATTTTTGAATTGGAAAATGGTGAAATCGAATCAAGTTCCTCGAGTGACGAAGCTTCGCCAAATGTTGATGCTGCAACTAGAAATTCTATTTTCTGTCCTACGCCGATGATCGACAGTGAGCCGAGCCAATCTAGTGAACCTTTCTCTTTACCCGTTTATAATGACGATGTAGAAGTTTGTGACAGTCCTTCAGCCACAACTTTCGCAGGATGTGAGACCAGATCTGTGAACCCTGTACTTTCGCCCGAAAACACCGACGAAGACGAAACACCACTATTTACCATACGTTTTCGAAATAAACTTACCGCCAAAAAGTTTAAACCTTTGCTCAAAGAAGCGTTGTTAGACCTATTTACAACTAATATGGAAAGGGATGATGACTCGGATGAGGAATTAAGCTTTTGGACAATTGATTCAACGGTTAAAGAAGATGCCCTGGATGATTCAAATCTCTTTGTTATGGACACAAATCCTTCAAATGTACCAATCTATGCTGACATGGACGTGCCAGCATATAGCAAGGTAATTATTATTTTTTTTTACAAGGACGAAAAAGCTAGGGACGCCCGAAGAAGACATGATGGAAGGCACGATCAAGTGAATCAAATATTCGAGTCAAACCATATCAGAAGTCGAAATAACAGAAAAGAATGTATGCATCGATATATGAATGTAAATGAAGCAAGAAGTGTATGCTAAGATCGAGTTATTTGGCGGTCCGTCCTCTCTGCCTACCCCTGCGGTAAATGGCATGATGGTTAGTTACAACAAATACCGTAGAAATATGACAATACGAGCTGCTCCCGACATTTCCCATATATTGAGATAGCAACATGCTACACTAGCGCCCTCTAGCGGCGCGAGTTGGCGGAATTGGGTTTTCCATACATTTAAAAAAATTTCTGTGCAATACACTCTTAACAAATTATAAAAATCGAAAATTCAATAAATAAATAATAGGTAATTTACATATGATTTTACTCCTTTTTTGCTCATGTATATATATATTTTTAAAAGAGGCTATTAGGATTGTATTAACAGTTAAAACCTCGCTGCTTGCGCACTGTCCAAATTGTTCAGAAAGAGAATAAAATATTTATTAATGAAATAAAACAATTACTTTGTTTATAACCACGAAATTTATTTAATTTATTACAACCGATCGTTTCGCTTAACACAAGCATCATCAGGGTACAAAATTAAACTAATCAAAAAATATGACAGGAGCCAAAGATTTGGGAGTGACATTGGACTCTAAGCTTCTTTTCGATCTTCATATCGACACAATAACTTCAAAAGTCTCAAAAATTTTAGGATCCATTCTCAGATCATGTAAAAAATTCACTAACCTTAAAATAATGAAAATCCTTTACTTTGATTACGTCCGCAGCTCACGAATATGTGTCACAAGTATGGAACCCACAATAGAAAACATATGTGCACAACTTGGAACATGTTCAAAATCGCTTTCTACGATACCTAGATTTTCGTAGTTACCGTCCTCATACAAATCACCAAGAGTCGGCCGCATTTTTTAATATGTTGTCATTGAAAAATGGAAGAATCTCGGCTGATGTGCTTTTTCTGCAGAAAATTGCTAGATCCACCGCAGATTGCTCGGGATTCCTACAGCGGATCCAACTACGAGTTCCCAATAGACAAACCAGATCGGACCAAATTCATAGCCTTCCTCGATGCAACACTAATTCTAAGCAAAACTCCTACATTTATCGGGCATCACACATTTTTAACACACACTACTCACAATTTGACATCTTTAACTCTACACCACACTCTATAAAGTCCCACCGGCGGTCTATCGAGCCTTTATAACTTCAGCTACCTACTCAACTCATACTACTACCAGTCTATTAACTTTCTTCTTTATATACACTATTTTTTCTTGTTCTTTTATTAATATAAAATCACCCACATACATTTCAACTAGATCGACCCCCCCCCCCTGTCCCTTCCTTTCCAGACTCCATAACAAATTACGTGTAACTTTTAAATTTATATTTCTTCTTTATTTTCTATAATTATCTTTTTAATTTTATTTAGATTTCTTTGAAAATCACTAAATTCACTCATAAATAATACACCCATGTGGAAACCTGTAAATGGTCAAATTTATATCACTTATTCATTATACTTAATTTTTTATATAAACTGTTTGTCTCCGAAATAAACAAAATAAAATTAATTGTGCGTGCTTATGTATACATATAAAATGAGACAAAACATTATATAGAATAAAGGAACAGTGAGATAGCATGAAATTAAAGTCAAACATAGTAACAGAGAGGAAGGATGAGGCGCTCCTCTGCATATTTACTGAAAATATTTATGCTGCATTTATTATTGAATAGAAAAAAACTGACCATGGTGTCGTGGAATAAAATTATATGACTTTCCTCTTTGAATGAATAATGATGATATTATATTGTTTCAGATCTTTGAAATTCTGGATAGTAAAGATCCTCCAGAAAAGAAACCGGTGAAACGAATGTCCCTGCGACCTCAGGAATGTTTCAACTGTGATGGGAAACACACCCTCCGTGACTGCACTCTCCCGAGAAACTTTAACAGGATTAATGAGAAGAGGAAAGCCATGACTAGGCCAGGGTAAGCAAAGTGAACGAGTCAACTCGGATGTTTATTGTAATAATACTGAAACTCTCTGTATTTATAGTATTATAATTCTTATTAAATCTGATACCTGTTGATAGTAACATAGGTAATATAATATGGTGAGGTCAATGACCTTGTTTACTTCTTCACTATATTGTTCTCTGTCAAATTTGGTCTGATTATCCCATCCCATAATGTCACCCAATCGGTTTCTATATATCGATACCTACGTATAAGGTTGTATCTGCAAAAACGTAACTTTTCGGTAGAGCCATTTGAATGTCCTGATTGACATTACAATTTTATTCTAATAGTTATAAACATATTTTTTTTTAATGCATGTAAAATATAATTAGTTTTTGTTTTATTCTTTAAGATATCTTCGGGTTGTACTCTAGTTTTCTCACCAGATGGCGGTAGTGTATCAGCATGGCATAAACAATTTAGACTAATGACGATACACGGGAATATTTTGTAAAATATTATTTAAGACTTATTACTTTTGTAAACAGATGGCGGTAGTGTATCAGCATGGCATAAACAATTTAGACTAATACAAATACTTGAGTCGGGCCATGAATATTTTGTAAAATATTAGTTAAGACTTATTAACTAACTAACTAACCATCACGCTGTTTCACCGCAAGGGTAGGCAGAGAGGACGGACCGCCAAACAACTCGATCTTGGCATACACTTCTTGCTTCATTCACTTTCATACAACGTCTCATACATTCTCTTCTGTTATTCCGACTTCTGACATGGCCCGACTCAAGTATTTGATTCACTTGATCGTGCCATGTCTTCCTTGGACGTCCCCGGCTTCTTCTTCCATTCACATTCGCGTCATATATTCTCCTTACACTCCTTTCTTCATTCATTCGCTCTACATGCCCAAACCATCGAAGCGTCCCTTTCTTAATCTTGCTCACTACGCTTACATCAGCCTTGCATTCTTTACGTATCTCAACATTTTTCACACAATCATATATGGTTTTACCACACATTCGTCTCAGAGATCTCATTTCTACAGCATTCAGTCTACTTTCATCCTTCCTCTGCCAGTTCCATGCCTCACTGCCATACATCAGAGTTGGTATCAGCACTCCATTGTGGACTGCTAGCTTCGCTTCTTTGGACAACTTTTTGTTTGCGCCAACCGCGTTCAGTCCTCCGTTAATGGAGTTTCCTGCATTCACCCTTCTTTCAATATCCCTATCAGTCTTTCCATCTCTCGTAAACATACTTCCCAAATACACAAACTCATCTACCTGCTCCAAGTATTCATCATTCACAACTATATTGCACACTGTTTTCGTACTCTCTCTTTCAAACACCATGACTTTAGACTTACTTACATTCATCATTAGCTCATTCTTCATACATACTTCGTTCATCCTAGATACGAGGGACTGTAGATCTTCTATACTATTAGCAATCAGCACCGCATCATCAGCATACAACAGGCAACAAACTTGCAGACTACTCATTTTTGCGCCCAAGCCCACCTCTTTCAATTCTTGCATACAATTATCCATGTATAGATTGAATAACCACGGTGACATTACGCAGCCTTGCTTAACACCTTATAGACTTATTACGTTTGTAAATATCTCCGAAAATAAAATTTCTGGATTCAATTTCAATGAAATATGTATCACTAAAAATTACATAATAAAAGTAATTTAACTTAAAATAACCCAAAATGTAGTTCCGATCTTATACAGCATTTTGTTGCTGCCGGGGTAGTTGCATCTCGGCAAACCTCAATTTTTCATTAAAACTCATACCGAGCGCACACATAGCGACACAATGCTGCCGATCACTGCACCTGCTTTTGTATGAAAAAATGAGATGTGACTGCCAGCAGCAGCAGGAAGATGCTGCCTGTATTTCTGGATTTATAGCTTATTTAAAAAATATGTATTCCCACAGTGAAGATAGCGGAGCTCTTGTTATAATTGAGTAAATAAATTCAACTTGAAAACTGGTCTGTTATTTGCAGGAGGTACCACACGGAAGACTTGTCGGGAGCCAAGGAGATAGACTTTGTGGCGGGCAGAATATCTGGGGCCCTGCGACGCGCCCTAGGACTTCAGAGGCACCAGCTGCCTCAGCACATCTACCGCATGAGGCAGCTGGGGTACCCACCGGGCTGGCTGCACAATGCAAAAATTACCCACTCCGGCATCACTATGTTCGATTCAGAGGTCAGTTTTATACCTATTAAGATGTCACAGGGTAATTCATCAACAAGTTCGATTCAGAGGTAATTCATCTAGGGCAGGGACTTATAAACTTTTTAGAATAACAAAGTTTTGAGCCAACCTAGCTTTAAGGTCTGCCCTCACACTCTGTTGTTTGTGACTATTTGTGGGGTATTAATTATAGTCATTTACACCATTGACCGTCTATTCCATAAAAATTACATTTATTATTATGCCTAACTGAATATTAACCTGTTTATAATTAACCTAGGGAAAAGCCGTTGCAGATCCAGAAGATGAAGATGGTGAAATAGGAACCGAAGGGTCAAAAGATAAATACGATGTAAAGAAAATACTGGATTTTCCTGGCTTTAACATCCCCGCTAGTTCTAAGTACACAGAAGTAAGTGGATTTTTATTCATAAACAAAAACAATTGTGTATAAAGTGACCCCGCGTATGGCGATATGGGCATTCACTTTACCAGCAATCCGGCTTGTACTATTATAGTTGTGAGACAAAGAGATTTGAAAATTTACACTAATTTTGTTAAAGGGTTGTCTACTTCTAATTTTGACTCACGATGCATGAGCATTTTTTTATACATTAACTCCACACAGGAGGCTTTGAGTAAAATAATTTCCCTCCGGCCAATGTCATGTTTGGGGATGCTGTGTGGAGGTTCTTTTTAAGATAATTAAGGAGAGGAAGTTCTGGGAAGTAAACAGGTATGAGGGGTGGGTAGAAATCTGGGGATCAGTGCGTCCAGAAGTGACAGACGTATTAATCCACCCCTCCCACTGCGGTGCAAGGCGATGGGTCGAGAGAGTCCAGTTGGAGAGATCAAGGGGTCTCCCTCAACCGGTCTCTCCTGATCCGACTCACAAGAGAATGCTTTTCCCGTACATTGAGTTCTGAGTTTCTTGACTTTTCGCAGGAGTGCGACCTGTACAACTGCCCGCCCATGTCGGAGAATGACAGCAAGGTGGCTATGCTGGTACGCCTGGCGCCCCGCAAGGCCGAGGCCTATCGCCGTAAGAAGCAGGTGGCTCAGCCACCGCCCCCCCAGGAGAAGCACCCCGAGGACATCAACATCCACACGGATATGGACATCGATGAGGAAGGCAACCATGGTAACCTTTTATTATTTTATTTTATTTATTGTATATTTTATTTATTGTATATTTTGTTTTATCATATTTGTTATATGTTTTATTTTATTATGTATTTTATTTTAGTATATTTTTTTATTTTATTATATTTTTTATTTTATTGTATTTATTGAATATTTTATTTTATTATGTTTATTGTATATTTTATTTTATTATATTTATTGTATATTTTATTTTATTATATATTTTATTATATTATATTTATTATATATTTTATTATATTATATTTATTATATATTTTATTATATTATATTTATTATATATTTTATTATATTATATTTATTATATTATATTTATTATATTATATTTATTATATTTATTAGGTTGGGGAAAAAGTAATTTCGTATTTTTCACTTTATTTCAATGCTTTATAAAAAGTGTTACAATCATCCGATTTAAGTCAAATTTGCGCCATTCTGTTGGATAACTTGTTGCCAACGAGAATCCAACCTCATTATGCCCTTCTCGTAGATGCCCTTGTCCCTATTGGCAAAAAACTCGGACAATCAATTTTCACAGGCCTTTATTGAGGCCAAATTTTTACCCCCAAGCACATTGGCCATAGACAGGAACAGGTGGTTGTCACTTGGTGCCAGGTCCGGACTATAGGGTGGATGCATAAGAACTTCCCATCCGAGCTCCCGGAGCTTCTGGCGCATCATCAAAGATGTGTGTGACCTGGCGTTGTCCTGATGAAACACGATTCCTCTCCTATTCACCAATGCTGGCCACTTCTGTTCGATCGCCAGCTTCAAACGGTTGAGTTGTTCACAGTAGAGGGCAGAATTGAGCGTTTGGCCATAGGGGAGCAGCTTATAGTAGAGTATTCCCTGCCAATCCCACCAAACACACAGCAACACCTTCCCGGCCGTCAGTCCTGGCTTGGCCACGGTCTGGGCCGCTTCGTTGGCTTTCGACCACAATCTCTGTCGCTTGATATTGTCGTAAGTGACCTACTTTTCATCACCAGTCACCATCCGCTTTAGAAATGGGTCGATTTTGTTGCGATTCAGCAGTGATTCACAGATGGAAATTCGATCCATGAGGTTTTTTGCGTCAGCTCGTGTGGCACCCAAACATCGAGCTTTTTTTTAATCCAGCCTTCTGCAAATGGTTCAAAGCGGTTTTATGATTGATTTTTACAAAAATTTTGTCACTGGTGAGGAGGGTGTTAACTGCTACGAGTACACGATGTAATGGTGAAAAAATTGCGATCTAATTGATTGGTTGAAATATCAATATGTATGTACTTAGATAATATCAATATGTATGTACTTAGTTAATATCAATATGTATGTACTTAGTTAATATCAATATGTATGTACTTAGTTAATATCAATATGTATGTACTTAGTTAGCCGCTCTTTTTAACCTCTTTAGAATCACAGATTTATTTATTTATCATCAGTCTCAATAAAATGGTTATTCACCAAAATACTACAGAGATGATATAATTACTTCTTTACTTCAACAATGTAGTTTGTTTTATGTCAATATATCCATCAATCAGTGTTGTTTATCTTCCAGATCGACTAGGCCTATCCACCAGTCTGCTGCCCCTGCCTCCCCCTCCGCCCCCGCCAGGCGAGCCTCCTGCGCCCCCGCTGCCCCCACAGGCCTCCCCGCCCCCACTTCCCTCGCAGCCTCCGCCACCGCCCCCGGACATTCCCCCGCCGCCCCCGGACATCCCCGCCCCACCTCCAGGATTTCCCCCTCCCACTCTGCCAGATGGAGCACCTCCTACTCCTGATATACAGGTTTGTGAATAATGTAACAAAATATAATACTTAGATATAGCTTGACACACTTAACCATTTGACGGCCTCCATGGTCGAGGGGTAAGGCTCGACTACGAATCCAAAGGTCGCATGTTCAAATCCCGACGTGCGCAAGCAAATTTTATTTAATTAATTTGTGCTGTTTCACAATTAATTCATTTAAAAATAATATGTACTATATTTGCGCACATTCCAGAGTGGAAGATACTCTCAGTATCGTCCTGGTGAAAGACCATTCAGAATTGAAACGTTGCTTGAAATGACTTTTAGCCGTGTTTGGTGACCAGATTTGAATAGCCTGGTATTTCCCCACCTTCCTCTTCCCTTCTCCTTCCCCTCCCCAATACCTTCAGCCTCACAACATTCCCCAATTGGGGATGCCATAGTCTCACTGGCTCCAGATGGTTGGGAGCAGTTGGAACTCTGGTGGGGTATTCATATAAAAAAAAAAAACCATGCAGTAAGTTGGTGGCATCAATAGTGTAAATTTCTTAGATATGAAAAAAAATTGAATTAAAATTTGCCCATTACCTTTTTTTAGTCATCTTCAATGTTAAGTGTATCAAGCTGTATTTTTTAAGATATGAATTGAAGAAGTACCGTTTTAATGGCAACATTATTTGATTCTAATTTCAAATTTCTTGTATTTTTTTTAACCTGAAAATACTATAGCGGTACCACCCAGAGATTGGCGTAAATGGAATCAGGAACTACAAATGTTATTGGGACCTCACCAAGAGATTGGTCGCACTGATATTAGGAACGCCATAAAACTATTAACGTCTTTCTATATTATTTAAATAGTGCCAAATGAATTGTAGTTTCAGATTTTGCTACAACCAATCTCACGGTGGCTAGAGTATAATGATTTTGCATTTTTCAGTTAAATTATGAATAATTTCAATAGGACATGATATTAAAATGAGTGTTTTTTCATTCTTTAAAAAAATATTTTTAGGAAGAAGAATTAACCCTGGATGACCTTGAAACTCGCAAGATGCAACTCCTCGCCGCCCTCGGTGAAAACACTTTCGTCTGCGTGGACGACACGCTTTCAACTCCCAAGCCAGGGCCAGCTGAAGACTTGAACCAAACTCCAGCCACTCCGGAGAGAGGTGCAAGCAGAAGTGAAGGAACCATCAGTGCCACCACTACTCCTAAGTTGACTTCCACCCCGAGAATGTCTTCCACTCCCGTTCAATCTTCCACCCCTGTTCACCCAGGCAGCATGAACACGAGTGTTGCCAGTTCCCCTGTGACCCCTCGGATGGGCGGGGTGCGGCAGAGCACCCTGGGAACCCCCATCATGGCCAGCGGTATCAATAAACTCCCCGCCGACATCAATTTCGCAAAAGATATCTGCGATGTCATTAATTTTGAAAACCTGCCGGACTCAACTGGAAAGTACATTCAGATGAGTGCCCTCATCAAGAAGGTGAGATCAGCAGTTTCCAAAATTCAAGAAGACAATAATTAACTTTTAGTTTTTACATAAGTAAAAATTCCTTGTACAAATACATATCGACACCTCCTATGTAAAGTATCGTAACTTCAAAATCAAAACTTTACACCTGAGTGGTTTAAAGAGACAGAAACTTGGTGCAAGTCGAGTGTTTGATTGTTTTGCAACAAATTTGGGACCTTCTCTGTCAATTACGTCCCAAATTTTGTGCAAAACGATCAAAAGCTCAACTTACACCAAGCTTCCATCTCTTTAATCTATTCTCCTGTAAAGTTACGATACTTTACGTAGGAGGTGTCGATATATGCACACCTAAAATTTTTAAACAAGGGAATAATATTTAATTGCACATGAAAACATCTGTGGCGTAGCTCTCTGCATTGCTTTTGTTAAAAAAGAATTCTATTAGAATACAACATGGTTGCAAAAATTACTGTCATAGTTTTCAAATAAACAGAAACAATTTGGGAGGCGGGTATGGGTACCGCCGCCCTGGGAACAATTAATTGGATAACCAGCACCTCTTGAGGGAGACCCCTTGACTTCTCCAACCAGACTCTCGACCTATCGCCTCGCACCGCAGTGGGAGGGATGGATTAACCGCCCTATGCTTATGAACGTACGTGATACGCAAACTTTGATTGTACCATTCCGCACTATCCCATATCACGTACGCTCTTGAGAAAAAATAATATATCTCATAACTATAAACCGTAATGACCACGCGTGCGTCCCAACAACACGGGACATCAAGTCTAACCAAGTAGTTCTTCAAGGACAGGCGAAGCGTGCGGTCACTTGTTTGACAAAATATTATCAGGTATGCGTATGACTAACATTGTATTCATAATCTAGACCAAAAAAAAGTGATTATTTTTAGCCTATTTACCAGAAAATTACCTGAAGGTAGGGCGGTTAATATGTCTGTCACTCCTGGACACACTGACCTCCAAATTCCTACTTACCCCTCATACCTTTTCATGCCCAGAACTTCCTCTCCTTAAAAAGACCCTCCACGCAGCATCCCCAAAGATCACATAGGCCCTGAGGAAAATAATTTTCCTTGGAGCCTCCTGTGTGGAGATAATGTAAAAAAAAAAAAAACTTTTCCCTAACACACACCCATCTGGAGATCAGATTGTTCCTGTGTGAATTCCCCCGGGCAACTGCCCAGACTGCCAGACTGATCGCTACGCCACTGTTGAAAAGTGTTTTCATTCTATATTCAAAATGTCTTGCATATTGTTTTGCAAGATGTTTGAGCAATCCAAAATATTAACTTACACATTTTAATCTGAAAATACTAAATTTTTGTACACATGTTGCAATTATTATTATACTTGTGACACTTTACATAATACAAAATTATTTTGTATGTATATGATACTTTAATAAAATATTTTGTATTACCTTGATTTTGTATTAAATTTGTTGAGTACTAGTTGATAAATAAACCTATTTTTTTTTTCTCCATAAAATAAATAACCTAAAAACTACGATGGTACTTGGCCGAAAAAATCATTTGTGATTTAAAAAATAATAGTATTATATGAAGCTATCACTTTGTGTTTATCCATCATAATCAAATGGAACACTCAAACTTTATTTTAACCACTTTTATTTTTATTTTATACGTCTACCGGTTTCGGAACAACCGTTCCATCATCAGGGCAGTGTATACTGAACAATATTATGGTAGAACATACATAATAAATGGCACAATGGGGGTGGAGGGCGTGACTAGGGATTAGTAAAGAGTGTGGGAAGAGATAGAGATTGAGGAAGGGGTGAAAGAAAACATTTAAAATGGGGCTATAAGAATGCAATGCTGATGAAAGCGTAATAAGTAAGATTGAGAAAGGGACGCTTAGATGGTTTGGGCATGTGGAGCGAATGAACGAAGAAAGGAGTGTAAGAAGAATGTATGACGCGAATGTGAATGGAAGAAGCCGGGGACGCCCCAGGAAGACATGGCACAATCAAGTGAATCAAATACTTGAGTCGGGCCATGTCAGAAGTCGGAATAATAGAAGAGAATGTATGAGACGATGTATGAATGTGAATGAAGCAAGAAGTGTATGCCAAGATCGAGGTGTTTAGCGGTCCGTCCTCTCTGCCTACCCCTGCGGAGAAACAGTGTGATGGTTAGTTAATTAGTATAAGATTTCTTAATTTCTAAGACTTCTAAATTATCTGCAATAACAAGCCGTAATTTCGACATTAGAATCAAAGAACACTTAAGATGTCTTAAATATAATAATTTTTCTGAATTCGCTAATCAAATTATCTCAAACAATCATAGTTTTGATAAAAATACAGGGATAATATTCTTCACATTAATAGTAAAAGTAAACGCTCAGATAATTTAGAACCTTGGAAATTAAGAAATCCCTCACTAATAATGAGTCTATTATTAATAATCAAAAAAACCTATCTTACAGCCCCATTTTAAATATGTTTCCTTTCACCCCTCCCTCAATTTCTATCTCTTCCCCCACTCTTTACTAATCCCTAGCCACCCCCACTGTGATATTTACTATGTATGTTCTTTCATAATTTTTTAATATTGTTCAGTATACACTTGCCCTGACGATGGAACGGTTGTTCCGAAACCGGTAGACGTGTAAAATAAATGTGGTTAAAACAAAGTTTGAGTGTTTCATTTGATTAAAAAATATAACTCCGGTCTGCAGGTTTGTTTTACATGAAATAAAATGCAAATCTTTAGTAACCAATGTGATTTATTCGAATTATTACAAAAAAAGACACTAATTATTTACATCAGATGATAATTATGCATGTTAAACTCCCGGGTTACTTGGATAAAGTGACCCCGGGCGAGGTGGTAATACATATCCCGACAGTTCCAGCCCTTGTTAACGGTATTAATTTCAGTCATGTATGCAGAAAACACCAGATTTGATTTCAGAGTTAAAATTTACCAATAGCAAAGGATTACTCAATTCCACAAATTTTTTATTAATTTAAATCTTAACCCTTTAGGTGCCACATGTATTTTTTTTAAATGCTGTAGAAGTGTCGATAATCCGTGAACATATATTTTTTTTATTTTGATTACTCAGACACATGTTTTCAATAATGTGACGTAATTTTAGAACCGTGGGTAACGCGTGACGAATTTTATGGTTCAAGCTATATATCGTTCTGTGGCACTCAAATACAATAATGTATCGGAACGATATATTGTTCGGTGGCACCTAAAGGGTTAAATTATTAGAAATCAAATACTATTGTACGTATTCATTGTGGTATACCGGTCGTGTTGGTGAAACCGCAATTGCGCATTTGCTAAGCATGTTAGCAGCTGCTCAGTTTCTCAGTTTGATGGTAAAAGAGGCTATTAGTGTTTTATACACCAATTCCAGAAGTTAATAGTGTTAGGACCAGCTTTGGAGTAGTGCACATATCATCGCTCACAAAACAGGCGTATCTCATATTTAGCAACTATCTAGAAAAGCCAAAAACTTTCTTTTTTTTTTAAAAATTTTTATACATGTTTCGCTAATGCGGTTTTAATTACACATTATTTTTACCCATCCGTGAAACATGTAATAAAATGTATATTAAAAAAAAAACAGTTTCTTGGTTCTCTTGGTAAGTTTTTAAAAATGAGATATTCCTGTTTGTGTTGTAGGCGACGATATACACAAGTTCTGGATAAAACAACCTCAGTCTTCAGCTGGAGTACGATTTGTTACCAATTAATAAAACAGTTTGTATAACATCAGCTCTTTGAGAATGTGTTGGCAATGATTGCTTTTTTTTTTTTTTTTGAAAGCGTTGTTCCCCCCGCCCTTACAATTAATATCGCCCTCAATTAATATCGCCCTCAATTAATATCGCCCTCAATTAATATTGTGTTATCGTTATATTGCAACCTTTGGGATTTACATGAGATAATATTTTAAACAAAGAAAAAAGGTTAATTAGAAGTTTCAAGCCTTTTAAAAGCAGATATAGAATGATCGCAATCGATTTTATCTCTATCAGATATTATAAAATGGAATATTTACTTTGAATCTTTAAAATGATTGGAAAAATGTAGTAAACTTTATATTACAAATATGTCATTAACATATTTCACATTATTATTAGTATGTAAACATTTTGTGCACTATGACATAGTAAATAAGGTGCTTAGTTGTACTCGAGAATAAGATTACCCAAAACCATTTCAAATATATTTATAACACAGCACAGGTGTATGTATTAGTCATTATATAAACCGAATCTTGAAAACTGCAAATAATACATATTATGTATTATAGAAAAAATCAAAAAAAATATAATAGAATTTCTTATAAAGAATTCCATTAAGTGGGTATATATAAAAGACATACACTTTTTTATAAATAATATTAAGCAGCATGTTTCACGTGCTTTTGTAATCATAAATGACAAACAATTCTGGAAACAATAATATAGGAATATCTAAATCACAGGCGCGCTAAAGCTGTTATTTTGTGCGGTTAGAACCATGCAATATTACAGTTGCAGTATAGTTAGAACCACACAGCATTACAATACAGTTGCAGCGCGGTTAGAACCAAACAACTTGTCATTTTGTAGTGTGGTTAGAACCATGCGGCGTTACAGTTCTAGCATGGTTAGAACCACACATAGTTGTGTGGTTAACACCGCAAACAAATTTTACTACTTTGCAAATATTTTTTGCATAATTTAAATTGTATAAAGAAGAAATAGAAATATTAATGTCGAACCAGTCAAAAAAATGTTAAAGGCAGATATGACTCAACGATGGAATGCTTCCTTTGTACTGCGTAACTAAAATAATATTTAACATTTCCCTCAAACCAAAAAAGACAGAAGACACATGTATCTTCATTTTAGTAATAACTTACCGCCATGAATAGACTGGTTCGACTCTTCGAGGTACATTTGATGCGGTGGTCTCGACTTCTTTGGGAAATCTTTAACGCAATCAGTACCAATAGAATTGGCAAGTTTTTCCATAATCCAGAAGTATCACGGAACAGGTTTGCATATTTAATAAAAGATTCATTTTAATGAAAATATTTTTACCAATGGTTTATTTGTCACAAAACATGAAATTGAATTTATTTACTTTTAAAGTACCCGGCGGTTGCTTTTTATTACCATCGAAAAAAACCAAAAGTAAAGCCAAGATTCTTTTATAAACATCAATGCTTTGAGCAGGAATTAAATACATATATTATTCATAATAAGTTCTGCTTCGTCAAAAGTTTGACCACAAGAGAAGTATAGATACATCAAATATAATATTTAATTTTAAAACAGAAAATAATAACATTATAATATTTATGAATGGAAATAGAACTTTATCTGATAAAATTAATAATATGTGTACAACAGCCATAATGCTTGAAAGTCATAAACTAGCATTGGATGCAAGAAGAAGTGGGTCGATATCTCTAATTGGTGGCAGGAGGGGGTGGGGGAGGTGGCTGTCCGCTGGGCCCCTGGAATAAATACATTTCTATAAGTATACACAAAATATCTGATACATAAGAAAAGACATCTAGTACATATTATCTTAAGGCTTCCCATTCACGATCACACCATTTGGAGCCGCTCCGATGGAGCTATACCAAATCTGCCCGTGAATGGAAAAATCCTATACAATTTGACTGGGTCGTTAATGGACATTTAAACATAACACGATCCGGTCGTGAATGGGGACCCTTATTCGTGACTGGAATGGCTGACCCCGCAAGCTCGTTGAAAAGGCAACACAAAGATGGCTCATAGGAAAATCAAAATAAGTGTAATAAAAAGCACAATAGTCCAAGAGTATATGTTTTATTTTAACCAAATTGAAATGGTGTTCAGAAATTAGTGGTACTTTCCCAAAAAGAGATGATTCTACATCATATTCTAAGATAATTTTATCTTAAAACTTTTTTTTATTATTCGACGGGTTGCAAGGAAGATAATTATGGAATGAAAATTTAGATAAATAGAAACCAAAATCAAATTCACAGATCAAAATTATAAATTTAAAAATTAATTATGATTTCTTAAAAACAAACTGTCAAATGCGAATATATGAAAACATTTGAATGTGAAGACATTTCAAGTACAAGGTGAGTAGCTTGGTGTTGCCATAGTAATAACATTTTTTACTAAAATAATAAAAAGTAAAAAATCGAGGAACACCCAAAAACGTGACTAACCTTTCCAGTTGTCAAAAACAAACCACTGATCCAAAATGGCTGATAATGCTAACATATGATAAACATATGTGTACCAACATAACAAAACAAAAAAATCGATAATCGAATGTACACAGCCCGCGAAAATTCACCTTTTCTTTTGAACACACGTCGTACGTGCACATTACAAAATCATACACTTTTATTGATAAAGTTTATAATCATTGATCGATTTCAAGATTTCGCTTTCATGCTCTTCAATTTCTTTTTCAAAACACTTAACGCATTGCAACTCTAATCACCCGGTTCGAGGCTTCCAAGAAAAAAATGACTAAATTGTCTATCATATCACTAACTAGCTCTGCGTGTTGTCTGGGTCATAAAAATATCTCTTGTCATAAATCACTAGCTTGTGCGATTTCAATTTTGTCATAAAAAAGTGAAGCACAATCCGCAGCCAAATTCATGCAACCTGCGGGCGAATTTCGTACAGTCCACGTGGCTTTATATAAGAAATAACGTCTGCTGTAATTCTTGAAAACCCTGGCTGAGAACAATTTTTTATAGAGTTTTTGTCAATTCATACCGCCAAGTGGAACAGAATTTGAAGAATCGGTTTTACACCACACGAAAATCGAAAAATTCCCAGAAATGTAAAATTATGAATTTCGCTGTCAGCTCCCTCCCCACATAAAAATCAAAAATCCACTTGTAGGTCATGAGCCGTGTTTCACAATTAGTTTAGCCCCTCGAGTCTATTCGGAAGATATTTCTCCCAGAAAACAAATAGTCGCAGAGTCTTTTGGGGAGATATTTCTCCCAGCCTGAAAGGGTTTCATAAAAGTCATATTATTTCATTTTGTACTATAGTAATGTATATTATTTAAACTGTGTTAGAAAGAGAAAAATGCACTTGTTATTGCCATTTAAAAGATTAAGAGCACATATAAGAAAAATTATCATTTATTATTAAAAAAAAAAATTGAGGGGTAAAGCGGCCCCTTTGGTAAAAACATTGTCCACCACTGTCATAAATTTACCCCAGGTAAGGATGTAGGTACTTGAACATATTTATTGGTTTTTAAAACAAAATTGATGATAAGTAAGTAATACAGAAGATGTAAAAAGGGAACAAAATTGCAAAACCCAATTTTCGTATGACTTTCGCAAATTTTATGAATAGTGCCCGATGGATAGGAATGTTTCACATTACCGACAAACTCACACAGGTAGTATCATAAAAATATTAATCCATCCGCCAAATTAAACCACCACATTTGTCTGTTATTACTTACTTCGAAAATTGTTTTTTTTTCAGACAATAATAATAATTATTGGATAATTTGTATAGCGCTGTTTTTGTGTAAAATCATATCAAGGGCGCTGTATGGTCTAGTTATGTATTTAGAAATTGTTTTGACAAAATTATTTGTACGGTATATCAGTGAAGCGTCCTCGTTATAACCACCAACAATTGTACGAAGATAAGCCTGAACCAAAATATCATTTGGTAATTGCTCGTTATAGCCGTGAACTCGCTATGCCCGCGATCATTATAATCAAGTTCGACTGTACTCAAGGTTGCCCCACACGACTGGTTTGCCCAGAATTAACTGAAGCCACCACGTCAAAAGGTTCGTCCATCCGACGGTCGGATCCCAAAGTCGAGCCCATTGTGTGATCCCTTTCCACATGTTTCTAAAAATTGGTGGGCAAGTCGGATGTGTGTGGGGGCGGCTTTACTCCATGGACATAATGTTTTTTAAATATATACCAGAAATGATAAATTATGATTTGTTGCTGATAACAGTGTCATTAATTAGCTTGAGTGAATTATTTCCTCACTTCGTTGTTATTATTATAAATTATATTTATAGATCTTTTTTTCAGTATATTGAGCATGTTCCTGTCCTATAATAGTATAATGGTAACTATTTCATGTAAATTAACACATGAGGGAGTGCAGTACTCTTTATTCTGGGTTGTAATGCGTAACTAACATGCAAAGCTTCTTTAAAATTTTTTGCACGCAAACATTTTTACAAGCTAATATCCGGAAGTATTAATAACCCATGCATACTGAAATAGATCAACTCTGGCTGACTATATGCTTGCGCACCGCACGTAAATACCCTATTAATCACTTAGTCCATAACAATTCTACTGCAGCCGTGAAGGTCAAGCCATTATTGAGAGAATGAAACGTTACAAAAATAACTTTTACATCCAGGCTGTAGCATAGAATATCGTCTAAACTATCCTAAATGCCAAACCATAAAGTGTAGTGCAGCAGAGCGACATTTAGAAAAAACGAATGTTTAATTCAATTTTATTTGTACTGATGAAACTCATGTAATAATAAAGAATGAAAATCCTAGGCGATTAGGATTTTAAAGAAGTAAAACATTTAAACTACATATTATTGTGTTTCAAGACTTTCTTACGAGTTTAGGATTCTTTGGAAGGGGGAATTTTTAGTGTTTGACGTTTAGGAT
This sequence comes from Halesus radiatus, assembly GCA_022606495.2. NCBI lineage: Eukaryota > Metazoa > Arthropoda > Insecta > Trichoptera > Limnephilidae > Halesus > Halesus radiatus. The sequence continues at coordinate 41,945 of JAHDVE020006700.1, forward strand.
AAAATTATTTTTTTAAATAACTAAGTAACTATTGCATATTTTGCATTTAGGATTATACAGAAATGTAGGAAATTACATAGCGAATCGAATGATGCAAAAAAATAGCTTCAGAAAAGGTGGCGTTTGGGATACTTTAAAATTGAATAGACTATATGTCGAATCAGTATAATATTTTGATTAACTGTGATCCTTTTATTTAACAAATGATTTTTCCTTTTTCGAAAACTGGCTATCATTTCTCCATACAGGGATGCCAATATTCCCACATTCTTAGTGTTTCTACATGTATCATCTTCTATTATATAAAGAAAAATGTTCCGGGCGGACGGTGTGTTTGTTTTGTATCCAAATCTACAGATTTATTCCGGGATTGATGAAATTTTGCACACTCGACCTACAAAACAAGAGGAAGGCCACTGTCTACATGAGATTTATAAAAACCACCATCCCCCTTTCCCACCCTTAAAGCCAAATTTTGGTACTTCTTGATGAAATTTTGCACATACAAATGAGAGGAAAATTACTGGGCAGGGGTAGGGAGTAGGAGTAGGGGTAGGGTTAAGGATTATAAAACTTCGTTCCCAGCTATTAATAACACCGGGAACGCAGTGTACTTCAGCTAGTCTATCAATAATTCTCACACCTGATCCTTAGATTCTTATGATGGTACTACACAATCGTCCAACTCCAAATTTCAAATGTTAATTATCATGGTAGACGTTCAAGTAATAGCTGCATCCACGCTGTATCTTATCAATGCCTACAATTATTATGTAGAAGTATAAAATAGACGACTCAAAATAATAAATAAACTTGGCGGAAACGAAGATGGTGGATGCTAACTATACATCGGAGGAGAAGAAAGTAAAATAAATTTGTTGAAAAAAAAAGTTAATTTTAACTCTACAGGCATTTTATACTTCTGAATATTTTCAACGTTGTTTCATGATATATTTGCATATTTGGGCTGTTTAGGTTGTTACTGCATATTTAAGCTCTTTTTGAGGGTTTGTGAATATTGGAGTCTTTCTTTCTTCAATACAAACATATTTCAGTTATTTTGTTGTTTAAATACGGCACGTCTGTCGCGATTTCCTGCTGAGCGCTCACTGATGTGTAGAGGGCTGGTTCGTGGGAGTCGGGCAAACTCCCTTGATGTTGGGTGTTGTCGGATCGCCACAGGAGCGATCGCAGGCCAACTCGGGTCAACTCGACCCAACGTGCACAAACTACCCCTCTAGACAATCGTCCAAATGTTCTGAGTTGGACAACGATCATGTAGTGCGGGCTTTACATTTCTATATAACACCTATCCATAAATTCTCATACCTGATCATAAAATTCTTATTTTTTCTATATACCGTAATATTAAATATTATAACCTATCAATAATAATGAGTATTGGCCATACCTGACCTGAATATTTTCATATTTCAACATACCATCTATCAACATTTTTAATTTTTCCATACCTGACTATCAAAGGGCTTCTCATCTAGTGCCACGGTCTCCGTGCGCCGGGGCCTGAAGGCATACAGCATCATGCCCAGGAACATGATGATGCTCATGAGGATGAAGTTGTCTGCCGTCTGAGTGGGGGCCCCCAGCCCCGGCAGCTCCTCCAGACACTCGGAGTTGGTGCAGTAGGCCTGGCCCTGCCGGAGCAAGGAGAGCAGGCGGCGCATGGCCAGCTCATGGTTCCAGATGCATTCGCACGGATCCAACCCCTCGTCTGACATGTTGGAAGCTACTAATTCTCCTAGCAAAAAGGAAAAATATAACACAATTACTTTTTGTACAAGACCATTGCAAGATTATGTCAGAGACCGCGATGGGCCGGACGTAGCAAGAATGCCAGATGATAGTGACATGACTAAGTTGGTGCAACAATGGAAGCGACCCAGGGGCAGACCGACAAAGAGGTGGATAGATTGCATGGAAGACGATTGGAGCAGGACGGGAAGGCCTGAGGACTGAAGGGGAATGGCGAGATAGCAGAGCATTTGTGAAGGAGGCCAAATCTCACTCTGGGATGTAGTACCGCTACGATGATGACTTCATGTACCATCATTTAAAAGGAAAAACAAGTTTCAATACAATGCGTGTCTTCATCAATCCAAGACCAATGTTATAAAAATATTAAAAAAAAAAAAAACAGCTTAATAAAAAAATAACGCAAGTAAATGAAAATTGTTATAACCTAGTGGTGTTTGGGCATAACCTAATATGTGCAAAACGGTATCTTTATATGTTAATATCTTCCGAAATGTTTTTATCCAATTAACCGTTATAATGACCGGTCAGTGGCTGAGTTGACATCGCGTTTTGGTCTAACCCAGGCGTCGTGAGTTCAATTCGGGCGGCTAAGTCCTCCATTACGACACAAGCAACATCTTCCGCTTACTGTGATGGTAGTAGGAGATTTTCAAATATTGTCAGGTTATTCGTAACCAGGGAATATTTGTCTTTCTTTAAAAAAAAATAAAAAAATTGTTCACATATAATCACGGAATAATGGTGTTTTCAAATTAAATACAGATGTCAGGATTTTACCAATCGAGAAGAAATGCACAAGCAACTGTATTTTAACACTTAAAAGAAAATAACCAAAAACTGGAGTTATCAGGTTATGCCCAAACACCACTAAACCCTTTGAAACTAAACTTTTTTTGAAGCGTTCAATCAAAAATTTAATGGAAGAACTTTTGTTTTCTGTTGTGGTCAAAACTTTTCCAAAGAGTTCCAATTTAATGTCAGTGCTTGGTTTAAATTCACTTACCTCAACACAATATTTGTTTAGATTGAAACTCAACACAATATTAGTTTCGGTTTCAGCCGAAAATGAGTAAAACTGTTCGCTCAGTTAATATAAAAGTTAATTCTAATAAAAACAAAATTAATACCTAACCCACTATTTACGACTTTTTTTATTAGGCGTAAATATAAAATGCAATGATAACAGATAACGGTAATCAAGTATGGTATATTTCTTGGAACTAGCATAAACACAAGCAATATGTGGCACAGAACCCTAAATTTTAGATCAAGATCTATGCGACGGTTGGAAATTGGTGCTCTAATGGTATACTCCCTGCCTCAGTATAATGAAAATGAATGGTTAAAAAATAAAATAAAAGTTTACCAGATATTTGCCACAGTGCACTCGGAATATTCGCTGACCTAATATAAATTCCCCGAAGTCGGGAATTTTTTTTATAATTAATAACAAGTACTTTGTTGAGACCACTGTTTTTAAAATATAAATATCTAAATGTTTCAGAAGCAAAGCTTGCTTCATCAGGATAAACAATATATTAAAAAATATATTTGTCATTATTTATCATCTTTATTAAGGGGGAAGACGCTAAATGTCACTTTGCAGTCTGCTAACGTAAGCAATACAATAAATAATTTATCTGCAAAATTCGTAACGCAAAGTTATGAAAGTGTCAACAGCTGTTTCTCGGACGCTGTTAGGTGCCCGGAGACCGATTTGGTTTTAAATTGTAACATAATAATTCAGTACAAAAAACTATTGGATGACCTTTGTTTAAAAAGTTATGAAAGTGTCAACAGCTGTTTCTCGGACGCTGTTGGGTGCCCGGAGACCGATTTGGTTTTAAATTGTAACATATTAATTCAGTACAAAAAACTATTGGATGACCTTTGTTTGAAAAGTTATGAAAGTGTCAACAGCTGTTTCTCGGACGCTGTTGGGTGCCCGGAGACCCATTTGGTTTTAAATTGTAACATAATAATTCAGTACAAAAAACTATTGGATGACCTTTGTTTAAAAAGTTATGAAAGTGTCAACAGCTGTTTCTCGGACGCTGTTGGGTGCCCGGAGACCGATTTGGTTTTAAATTGTAACATATTAATTCAGTACAAAAAACTATTGGATGACCTTTGTTTGAAAAGTTATGAAAGTGTCAACAGCTGTTTCTCGGACGCTGTTGGGTGCCCGGAGACCGGTTTGGTTTTAAATTGTAACATATTAATTCAGTACAAAAAACTATTGGATGACCTTTGTTTGAAAAGTTATGAAAGTGTCAACAGCTGTTTCTCGGACGCTGGGTGCCTGGAGACCGATTTGGTTTTAAATTGTAACATATTAATTCAGTACAAAAAACTATTGGATGACCTTTGTTTGCCGAAAAATTAGTCCTTCACAATCAAAATTAACAAAAACTGAAAAAAAATTTTGAAGAATGACAAATCCTGAAAATTTTGCGAAATTTTATATCAAATTATAGCATGCATAATTTTCCTCTAAAAAGTAAAGAACCACCATTGCCTACAAACTACTCTTTCGCTGTCAAAATTAACTAAAACTAAAAAAAAAAAAAAAATAGCGAAGATATGTTGTCATCATAGAAATTTTTATCATTATTTAGAACAGCTGTATCTCGGACGATATTAGGTTCTCAGACACCGATTTGGTTTCAAATTGTAGCATATTTAGTCTACTTTAAAAAGTATTGTATAACCTTTGCCGAAAAATGAGTTCTTCGCTCTCACAATTGACTAAAACTCTAAAAAGATGGAGAAGAATGACGAAACCTGAAAATTATGACAGCTGTATCTCAGTAACTATTAATACTCGAAGACCAATTAGATTTCTAATTATAGCATGTTTAATTTACCTTAAAAAATATTTGACTACTAGTGAATTGTATTCAAGCTTATTGTAAGCATCCGGATTGGGTTGTAAATCATTGTTATCTACCTATGTTTTATTTTTACTGCTGTTTGGTATTCAATAGTGGAGGGCGTTTCTAAATCCCAAAAATTGTCGAAAGACATAATTCTTATTCCCGTTTAATAAACTGGATCTAATTCAATAATTGTAATGTAATAATCGGATCAAATGTAATAATTGGATTCCTTAATCAATAATCACCATGAAACAAACTATTGAATATTACAAGGCTAGAAAGACAACTGTGTATGCTTGTTTTCTAGATCTGAGTAAAGCTTTTGACCGGATGTCATGTGCACTGCTTTGCAAAAACTAAAAAAAAGGAAAGTGCCGGCCTCAATCACTAACATTCTGGCAGTTTTTTTTTTAGGATCCAGATCAGAGGTGGCTTTCAAATTCTACAGTGGGGCGCACTTGCAATTTGTACGGGGTCAGTAGTCGTGTACTATTAAAGTATCTGCGGGTCCTGTACAATATGCCCAGCTTCTGAGAGGCTAGCTTGACTCTAGCTTCGATGGAGCCGCCATGCCTGAGCTGGTGTTACTTAGAGCTACACCGAGCATATCAATGGAAGGTTTTTTGAGAGTATCGCTTCCATTGAAAGAGACTAGATTGTTATTTTGATCCCTTTTAGACATAATCAGACATGATTGGGCATTTGAAAGATTATCTCGCTTTCCAAGCAAACTTGGGTAAAACGTATACAATCATGTCTGGTGACATTAACCTTATTGGGTAGTCTAGGGAATCCCTGTTCTAAGGTTCCTGACGGGGAATTAGTAATGTGTTTTTCACCATTTAATGAAAATTTTCTCCAAAAATAAATTCTTGGGAATTTACCCATCCCTAGGCACAAGGCTGCTTGTTTGATTGTTATTATCAATTAGCCAACTTTTGTTATCATCTAATCCAAAATCAATTTTATAAATATTTCAATTTTCATCTACATTCGGTTTTTTTTATTTTAATTAATATGAATACCGCACAAGAGTACCCAATTGCTTCCAACCGTCTGGAGCCAGTGAGACTATGGCATCCCCAATTGGGGAATGTTGTGAGGCTGAAGGTATTGGGGAGGGGAAGGAGAAGGGGAAGAGGAAGGAGGGGAAATACCTGGCTATTCAGATCTGGTCACCAAACACGGCTAAAAGTCATTTCAAGCAACGTTTCAATTCTGAATGGTGGTCTTTCACCAGGGCGATACTGAGAGTATCAAACACTCTGAAAAGTGTGAAAATATACTTAATATTATTTTTAAATGAATTAATCGTGAAATAACACAAATTAATTAAATAAAATTTACTTGTGCACGCCGGGATTTGAAACCACGACCTTCGGATTCGTAGTTGAGAGCCTTACCCCTCGACCATGGAGGCCGTCAAGTTACAAATAAACATTTGAATGAAACTGGTGCCTAACCCACTAGATAGGAAATACGGCAGTACAAAAAGTGCAATGAAACAAATAATAGGTATGTGTGAAGTTTTACCCCAGATAGGCTGTCATAATAATAAACTGGTTAAAAGTCCATAAAAAATGGGAAAATAAGAAATTAATTGTTTTTGTGTTTAAGGCGATCCACCGGCTAAAATTCCAACGAAATCCTCCTCGAAATCGAAACGCGCTCCTTATGCAGGTCGTTACAAGGTTGAGATTCCCGCGTAACATCGGCCGCATGTTTCGATTTACGGAAAAAAAACCATCACCAAAATGCGTGTTTTAAAGTTGTGTAAAGCTCAGAGATGATTATTAAAATATTTTATGGTCACATTCTAAAAAACTTAATTTACCACAGTGAACAATACGACAATATCGGAAAGGGGTTCGTAAGTAGGAGAGTTTGCGCTTCAAATATTTTTTCAATGTCTGATAGTTCATTTTTTTCTAGACTTATAAAAAGACACACCGAAAAAATGGCCAGTTAAACGAAAGGCCAGGGTGTGTTCTACTTGCAGTATTTAATTAAATCATCTATGATATTTCTAGGCCATCAAATTTTTATTTATATGATTTTATTTAATTCCACCCAATTTTAATTTGGACGGGGTTTAAAATTATTTATTATCGGTAAAACCGATTTAGTTAGCAATTAAAAATTCTCTAATTCACAGAAAAACCTGTCACAATAATAAAAACTAGAATACTTGCAGAACTTAATAATAACATTATTAAATTAAATTTAAATTAATAGTCTGGATTTATAGTTTCACTTTTTACTCTTAAAACCTAAAGTATGGTTTCAAGTTGGAAAATGAATTTCCAATATTTTCCATGATTTGGGTATTTCATAACAAAAAATGAAGATTGGTGGTCCACCATTAATCACGCCACCATTTTGAGACCACTGCTAAAAAATTAGCTAAAAGGTCACGATTAAATCCAACTTCCTGCCACAAAAATAATTTGATGCGGATTAATAAAATTATCAGCTTGTGTAAACCAGAATGAATAGAGATAAAATTTAAAAAAGGAATGGTTTTATACGCAATACGAGGCCAACACATCATTTTGTCAGTTGAATATTTTCATTTCAAATTTGGAATGTGCATGCATACGGTTTATTTTCACGGGACAATCTGATTAATCTGTGAATTATTCAACGAATTTAAAGTTTTAGATTTAAATAGAAAATACTAAAAAAATTCACTACTTAGAAAACCTAAAATTTGAGTCATTGAGCACCAGGCTGAGAAACATAGGACAAATAATAATCCCTAAACTTAATACAACCGCTCAACATCATTACACATACTCAGTCATAAAATGCTTTAACAAATTCCGTAAAGAAATACAGCTGAAAAAAATTAGGAAATTTTATGAAAAAACATTATATGTTTATTTGAAAAAAAAATGTACCAATATATGTATTTTAATTTCTAAAAATTTCCTTGTAAATTTCTTTGCAATTAGTATATAGGTATCAGAATATGCATGTTCATAGTAGTACTATTCGTAGAACAACTGTATGATAGTGATTTCTCAATTAGGGAGGTATTAATAACAAAGAAACTATACGATTTATATAATTAAAAAAATAACATTTTTCAGTACTTATCTACCTACTGTTATTATTATGTAAACGATAGGTTACCAAACTTTTTTTCTCTGTGGACCCCTTTGCTGTTATTTTAATTTTCCATGGACTCCCCCCCTGCCCCAGCCTACCTCTCCAAAAATTTGGTACAGTACTGAATAAGCGGTATTCATACACTGAATGTGTCTGCATGGACGCGATTTGGTTTAAGTGCGCCGTAAGCTTGTCGAGCGAAACTTTATACGGTGCTTTACTATGCGTGCAGTATAAATTAATTCTGATCTGTGGATCCCCATTTACATCTCATGGACCCTCTTTTTTTTCCCTGCCATGGACCCCAGGGGTCCACTTTGGGAACATATGATGTAAACAATATTGTTAACTATATATAATAAATATCTTTACAAATGTATGAAAAACCAGAAACCAAAGTTTACACCTGAAAATCTCTTATCCAGTGTGAGGTCGGGGTACGCTGTCTTTTTAGAAATAAATAATTTCCATTGATTTTGTATACTGCTTGTGGCCTTGATATTATCAATCTTTAGGCGATGTTGAACTGGCACCATTAGAGGTATCGGGGAATGGAATGAACAACGTTTCCTTATCAGTATCTATCACGCTACGCATATCATTACCGAATGCATTTCTGCTTATTCTTGATTTACATTGGCGTATTCACAAATAAACTAATGATTTGTGTTCACAATAGTATGAGTGAAATTATAACATTTTGAATGATGATGAAATATCCTAGTGAGCCATGGCAGAACGCAAAACTCATAATTATCATTGCTCATCTAGTTTTGGTTCTGTGAACGATGTCATTTATTTCTATTAATAATCGGAACCGCCCTTTTCTAAGTTTTGCAATGCCATACGCAAATGTGATAGACATAAATGTTATAACAATTCCACTATTAAAAAAAACACAAGATTTTGCAATAAATGAACTAGATAATCTTGGGCACTTGCCTTTTGAAGTATTCTTTGTAAATACAATATAACCTTTTTACCGATTAATATAGGTACTGGACGACTACGGTTCCACATGAATACGTGGTAGGAAATGCTTTGTTGCTATTACAGCAGTTATGATTAGAGCAGGCGTCATAATAACGAAGATAATAATAAGATACACGGAAATGTCAAACAGATATGAAAACAAAATCAGGTGTTTTTTATTTTCCAAAACATTACCCGAATTACACTGAAATTAAAAGACGTACGAACCTTCGAAGAGTCAAGTCCAGTTGGTTTGCTTTCTTGCACTATATTATTTAACCAAAATTTTAGAAAAACAAAATACTGTGACACCAACAAAGTACCAATAAGTTGACAAATAATATTATTTTGCAGTTGTGGAACTGATCGACCCGAAGCTAGCAGCGAGTGCTTGTTTGCTTCTTATTGGTTGAAGATCGTCCAGTCGTGTTTTCTCTCCATTGCAGCACAGAAGCGCGGCAATTCAAATTCAGTGTTCGCAATACATAAAATATAATTTATTTTTTTATGGCAGGTACTTGATAGGGAAGCACCTACCTAGTTTCGTAATACTTTCAACCTTTTTTTAAAATACAATATGTCTGGCTTTCACCCTTCAGGGGTGTTCTTGGCCATCGTTTCAATAAATGGAGAAAGGGAAAGTGATTTTTCATTATTTAAAAATATGCACATCTCAAAATAATGTCGAAAATTGGATAGATGGAAGGTTGAATGAAGGGGAGGGAACTTTAGGTAAGGCTTGATAGAAAATAGCTTTAACCTTTCTTTTTTATGTAATACTACCAATGTGATTATCATTATTATTGAATAAAATATGTGAACTTATTATCGGCTGGTGGCATTTTTTTCCAGCCTATTTATCTTAGCACTGTTACCAGTGGGAATAAAGTTACGTTAATAAATGTTTATTTTCTTTATTACTTTTCACCGCTTGCTTCAATATTCACGAGACAACTACACTGTTCCACACCTAAAACGTATCCCTGTCGTCAAGTAAATAAATAATATATGGCGTGGGCACACCGGGGAGTCCAGGACCCAAGGGATCCCATGCTACCAAAATCCACACGCCGTATTCATGTAAATGTTGGCAAATACACAATATTTGATGGTTATCATCAGTTTTATAGGGGAAGGTACATTTTCGAGTATTATTAACATAGTTTGTCGGGAATTTAGTTTATTTTTCTGACTATATTATGTGAATCGGTTGTGATATCAAAACCATTTTATAAATTAATGCATATCTATAAATTAAAAATTCTCTGCAAATATCTCGTAATGATTTAAAAAAAATTACCTTTGTGATAACTCCATCCGTACGGTGAACCAAGTTATCATTTATATGCTTGAGTTTTATATGCCATATTTTGGGATGCTGTATGTAGTGTAGGGGGTGTTTAATATTAGGAGAGCAAGGGGTTTTACGTTTGGTTCAGCGCTTTGGAACTTCATTTATTGATGGATTAATTTGCTTAGATTTAATGGAAATTTTGGTTCTATACCGAGATTTGAATAAATAAAAAGGTTAAAAAAATACGTATTCCATTTCAGTAGTTTGATGACTCGAGTGTGATAAACACTAGGTTATTTACATATTTTCCACGGTTCTGCTCAAAATCTCTAATTGCCAGGTGCTATCGAAAGTCACTCTCAACAATCCTTTCTATTTTACGTAAAAACATCCTACTATTTGTTGAGGATGTTGTATTAGGATATCATCAAATTGTAGTTTTGTCCGTAAACAAATTATTGAAATAATTGTCACATGGTTATTCAAATTTTAATGCTTAGAGGAGGGTTACAAGTCATTAGATCGGAGAAGGGCTGTGATCATGCCCGTTATACAAAGGTAAAGGGTCACGTATGGAATGTGGACATCACAGGGCTATTAGCTTGATAAGTTTAGTTGGAAAACTGTATGGTAGGATATTAATTGAAAGGATACGAATGGTAACAAAGGATAAAATATGGATTATGCAAGGTGCTTTCATGAGTGGGAGGGGGTGCATGAATCAGATCTTCTCACTGCGTACACTCACAGATAAAATTTTGGAAAAAAAAAACAAATATTTCTGTGCCTTTGTAGATCTACAAAAAGGATATGACCGAGTTCATACAAAAAGTTATGGGAGGTGTTGGAGTAAGTATGGAGTGAATATGAATATTTTTCAGGCAATCGCGTATCTGTACGAGGGTAGCGTTGCATGTGGTAGGATATACGATGATTTTACAGGGTGGTTTAACAACAAAAAAGGTGTTAAGCAAGGCTGCTTAATGTCACCGCGGTTATTCAATCTATATATGTATAATGTACCTGTATATTGATAATTGTATGCAAGAATTGAAAGAGGTGGGATTGAGCGCGAAAATGAGTAATCTGAAAGCATGTTGCATGTTGTATGCTGATGATGCGGTGCTGATTGTTAACAGTATGGAAGATCTACAGTCCCCCGTATCTAGGATAAACAAAATATGTATGAAGAATGAGCTAATGATGAATGTAGGTAAGTCTAAAGTCATGATGTTTGAAGGAGATAGTACAAAAACAGTGAGCAATATTGTTGTGAATGATGGATACTTGGAGCAGGTCGATTAGTATATTTGGGAAGTGTGTTTAAGAGGGATGGAAATACTGATAGGGATATTGAAAGAAGGGTGAATGTAGGAAACTCCATTAACGGAGGACTGAACTTGTCCAAAGAAGTGAAGATAGCAGTCCACAAAGGAGTGCTGATACCAACCGTGATATATGGCAGTGAGGCATGGAAATGGCAGATGAAGGATGAAAGTATTGAAAGTAGACAAACGGAGTGTATCCTTGTATTTGAAAAAAGATTTGACGGCTCATGAATTACGGGTATCATCTACATCAGTGATGGCGAACCAGACCCGTGGGTCAGACACTGACTCACCCAGGCTTTTTAAATGAACCACGCGTTGATTTTCATAAATTATTTTTTTACATCATTAAAGAGAGAAGAGGCAATGAAAAATATTTTTATATTATATCTAATGTAGAATTTATAAAAAAAACATTTCCAAGTGGATATTGGCAAGCTGATTTTATATCTTATCACTGCACCTGTATATGACGTACATGGTCGTAAAACGTTGTATTCGTCCCTTTGTCGCGAAGCGTGTATGACTCATGACAGTTAGTCATAAACTTGACGCGCACACATATTCGTTGCATCGTAGAACGGGGAGATTTGTTTCAACCAGTTTGAGGATGTACCAGTACTGAACTGGCAGCCTTGTCGTACGCATCTAGGAGTGTTTAATAATTCAACATTATTTTTTTTTTATTATTAAAGTTTCTCATCTACATATTGTTATGGATATTTCTCATAATGAACATAACCTCACTCTTGACATTTGTAATATTCCATCAAGTCTAAATAAGTACCTACCTACGGTTGTTTGAAATCCAAAATATCTATGGTACGGAAAAAAAATGTCGCTGTGTTCGATCACACGAACCAATCATATTCTCTTCACTAAAAAATAAAAGTTGTAAAACAAGAAGGAAACTTAAATTTTTAGAGGATTTTAAAAGTGAGAACCAAGAAAGTGGTTTTTAACCACTCTTCCTCCCCCTTTCCCAGTGACGCCACTGACTTAGTGACCCACGAGCTAGTACCAAAAAATGTAACGAACAAAATTTGACCCACTTCTCAAAAAGGTTCGCTATCGCTGATCTGCGTCTACAATATCTACATTGCGTAATATTATGTACCCATTGAACCCTAGGGCATGGTTTTGACCAGGACTTATAATAATAATGTGGTGTTTATTACACCATAGAAAAAAGAAGTATCTCTTCAGTGTACCCCACATGGCACCTTTATGTTGACAGTCGAACGCTACAACAGCGCATCAGTATATATATATATTTTACAATCAAAATGTCATTGACATTATTGCTACCTATGGCGCGCACGGGCGACTTATGTCACGGCATTAGTTGCGTGATTATTTCACGTCACTGATGTCAAAAGTCACCGTAATGTCACATCCCCACGTGCGCGCACCTCAATATACTGCTATGGATTTTAAAACAGTCACGCAACTGTTGCCGTGACAAAAGTCACCAATATATGTTATCATGTTCACAAAATTTTATTTTGTATTACCACACAAAAAGAACTACTTTCTATAACACGGCCCAAGCTAGCGTAGCAAGTAGGGAACAACTTTATCAATCAATTCCATTAATATAACATTTCTAGTAAAAAAAAAAAAAAAAAACACTGTGAAATTAAAATTTAAAAAAATAAATAAAATTAAAAGAATAATAAATAAAAATAACTTAAAATCTTTGCATTAATGATCGTTGGTACAACAAAGAACATTTTAGTGAAAGTATAAGAGCCAAATAAAATATATATATATAATTTTTTTTTTACATTAATACCGCACAAGAGTCTCAACTGCTCCCAACCATCTGGAGCCAGTGAGACTATGGCATCCCCAATTGGGGAATGTTGTGAGGCTGAAGGTATTGGGGAGGGGAAGGAGAAGAAGAGGAAGGTGGGGAAATACCTGGCTATTCAGATCTGGTCACCAAACACGGCTAAAAGCCATTTCAAGCAACGTTTCAATTCTGAATGGTGGTCTTTCACCAGGGCGATACTGAAAGTATCTTCCACTCTGGAACGTGCGCAAATATACTATACATTATTTATGTTAATTAATTGTTGAAACAACACAAATTAATTAAATAAAATTTACTTGCGCACGCCGGGATTTGAACCCGCGACCTTCGGATTTGTAGTCGAGAGCCTTACCCCTCGACCATGGAGGCCGTCAAATAATAATATAAATTGAAAATACACTTTGTATATACCACTTTACTTAAAATATATAAATATTTCTACATGTTTCGATAGCAATGCTATCATCTTCAGGAATAAATTAATATCCTGAAGATGATAGCATTGCTATCGAAACATGTAAAATATTTATATATTTAAGTAAGTATACAAAGTGTATTTTCAATTTATATAATTAATAATGATGCCACAAAGTTACCAAGCATTTGAAGAAATTATAAAATAATAATGAACCATTGAAATCTTCTGCAAATTTCTACCCGAATATATTTGTAATCTAGATATACCTATACGATTTTTTATTTATATGGGACATCTATCGACTTTTTTACTTAGTCTAAAAACAATATTCAATTTACTGGATAGGTATATCCGAGACACTATCTAAATTAAAAATATATTCGGATAGAATTTTGTAGTCGTACAAAAAGATAGCAACCAATAATATGGGAATTAAATGAGGATAGTATTGGTAAGTCTATTTGAAGCATGATATCTATAAAAATGACGTAAAATAAACTGGTCTCATTAGTTCAGTGGTAGAACGTTGTCCCGGCATGACTTAGATTCCCAGATGCGACTAATATATTTTTATTTACTGTGTCTTTTTCGGTTTCATGTTTCAATTGAAAAAAAAAAAGTTCCATTATGGCTTTCACTCATTAAGGGCGATCTTGGCCATGTTTAATTAGTTAGATTTTAATAGTACAGTTCTTAAAATTAGCTTTTAAACAGGATATAATATTTGAGCAAATAAAAATGAAGCAGATAATTTGCAGTGTAAATTTATGTGTTTTTAATCCACAATGACTTAAATTTTAATGCCGTTTTTATAAATATATTTTGCTAATAAAATGTTAATTTGGGGGAGTTGACACTTAGGAGGCAGGGAATACTGGTAGGGAGTTCAATTTTAAGTTTTACCAATTCATGCATAAATTTTGGAAATTGGTCATTGATAGGATACTCAAAGAAATTATGGTCCAGAGTATCCTCTGACCCACAATTGCATTAAGGCGAGCTGACTATGTGGATCTGCCGAGATGGCTAAGACAAGAATTGTGACCTAGTCTCATTCGAGTTACGGATTTTTTTTTTGCACGCAAGTGTATTTATGAAACCAGGACTTGACAGGAATAAATGGTTGTATTAATGAGTACTGATGAAATTTGATAGAGAAGCTATTTTCCATTCACAAGACCATTGGAGTTCGGATTTACTTTTTAGAATAGGCAAATAGTCTCTAACTGGAACGGGAATATCATTTAACGGACCGTGAACAGTGGAATCCAGGCCAGGACCACTGACGCATGTGATAGTGAAATGGAATACAGTAGGTCTCTGATAGAGCAAATTAGGGAATTGCTGTTACAATTGACTGGGGATGAACTTATTTTTTGTAGTGAGCTAAGCGAATCGGAAAAATGAAGGCGTTTCTAATATTGTGCGATTTGACAAGATGCAGTGCTTCTATGATAGCTATGCATTCAGCAGAGAAAATGGAGCATTCTTTGGGAAGTTTGTGAAATTCGTTAATATTATCTTCTTCAATGATTAAATATTACAATGAGGTTTATAAACTAATAAATTGAAAATAATATTTTTTAAACTTTTTTTTCTCTTTTCTTACACTCATTTGTTTGTTACATCTTTTGATGTTGTTATTTTTAAGTTCAACAAAAAACTTTTTTTTTTAAAACTAATAAATAATTTTGATAGAAAGCAGTCACTTTGTGGTTAGACATATTTAATGAAAATAAAACAATAACTTTGTTTATAACCACGAGAATTTTATTTAATTTTATTACGACCGACCGGTTTTAAAAACCGGAAATTAAACTGTTTAATTTTTGTACCCTGAAGATGCTTATCTTAAGCGAAACCGGTCGGTCGTAATAAAATTAAATAAAATTCTCGTGGTTATAAACAAAGTTATTGTTTTATTTTCACTAATAAATAAGCCGAGGATCGTAACCACTCAACCACGGAGGCCATCATTGTGTTAACAAAGTAATGAAAATATATTAAGATATAGAAAGTTTTCTGTACAGTGGGGGGCGCTGCTACGGCAAATATTGTGGCTAGAAAAAATCGTAAAGCATAATGCTACGGAGGCCATTACCGATCGACATGCTTAACTTTGAAGTCTGTGACGTCACTAGTGTAGATTTTGTGGATACAAAAAAAACAAAGGGTTTAAAAATAGGTTGCTACCTGTGTGCCAGTGGAGGTGGCGATCATAATTACTTTTCTGAGAAGTAATTAATAGTTACTACTAAATGTGTTTCAAATACACACTTTAAAACAGCTCCTGAAAAACTGATATAGCCGATCTTAACTACACTGAAGCGTGGGCTGATTTCCATAACCGTAGTTTATTGGGCGAGGATGTTTTATACTGTATTTATATTAAAAAAATTATTACGTATTATGACTCGTTGCAGTTATCTATTTTGTGACATCATTCTGGGTTTACGCACCACGTTTGGTTATCGTAGCACTCTCTGATGTTGTAACATTCTAGGCTAACGTAGCACGTTTGGTTATCGAAGCACTCTTTGATATTGTAACATTCTGAGCTAACGTAGCACGTTTGGTTATAGTAGCACTCTTTGATAGTGTGACGTTCTAGGCTAACGTAACACGTTTGGTTAACGTTGCACTATTGATATTGTAACATTCTAGGCTAACGTAGCACGTTTGGTTATCGTAGCACTCTTTGATATATTAACATACTTGGTTGACGTAGCACGTTTGGTTATCGTAGCACTCTTTGATATATTAACATACTTGGTTGACGTAGCACGTTTGGTTATTGTAGCATTCTTTGATGTTGTAACACTCTTAGTTATCGTAGCACTGTTTGGTATTGTAACATTATTGCTTTACGTAGCACGTTTGGTTATCGTAGCATTCTAGGATATTTTAACAATTTTGGTTATCGCAGTGGCACGTGTATCGTAGCACGATACGATATCATTCTACACGAGTAAAAAATATATATTTGTACGTGTTTCCATACCTATATGGTAGAAATATGGAAAATAGGTAACTTAAATTTTAAAGTACATAAAAAGCCTTATATTTGTACTAAATTACATAAGTAACTAGATACGATGTAACGATGCAATTCTGTTATTGTAATGAGTACCTACGGGTGTATATTATAATAATACTTACATAGAGATCATGCGCGAGGCTTTTATTATATAAAATATAAAGTTCAGAATATATAAGAATTGTAGATAGGTACCTAAAACAATAAATAAAATTCCTTGAGATTAATAAGCGGACCACTCAGCGAAAGCTTAGACTCACTCACACGTAGATAGCTTAGTTTAAGATTTTTCTCTGGTATCGCAATTTCACAATCCCTTGGAAGTGGAAAGCTTTCTGATGGCATTAGGTACCTATATATATGATCCCCTAGTTACTATAATGTACTATATTCCATGGAGCCAAGGAACTATAATACTCTGGGATCTAATGCCATTTTATCTAATTAATACTAATATTAAATCTTCTTTAGCTTCTCCTGGGGCCCGACTCCGATTCTTTTGAGGGATAGATATTATCTTTATCCTTATGCTTAAAAACCTTTTGCTTAACTTCTGTTCCAATTCACTCGGATGACGGCTGTCGACATTCTTTAAAAATATCGATTTTTGCGTAGTTTTAACCAAAGAGAAGCTCAATTTTATTGTAAGTATTTAGTAGTGCAACATTATTTGTGGCACAATAATGTTATTAAATTAACCGAATTATCGAAATTTCGATTTATGTAAAGTACCCATGCCAAAAGCCGTATAAGTAAGTTAAAAGTGTTTTAAATTCTAAAAATTATAATTAACTGCACCTGTGAAGTAAGTAATAAAAAAATAAATAAAAATACGTGTTATGTATTATCATTGACATGGAATCGGAGCATAAGAAAAATATATTTAATCCTAAGGAAAGGGACAATATTTTATCTTTAAAAATAACTGAAATCGAGCCCCTGGTGCCCACTTTTATCGGAGTCACTTAGCCTGCCGTCTTCTGCCCGGAACAACTCAGCGAAACTGCACTTGTACCAGTCATTCTCGTTTTATACTAGATCCTTACAATGTCTTCCATCAATCTTCCTCTTGCTTATCAGGTTACCAGTTGAGTTACCACGTATTTGTCATTCCTCATGATTTGATCAAGATATGGAAGTTTTCTTCCCCTTATAACTAATGAAGAGAATTTCATTTCACATCACCGGGGTGTTTTGGGGGTACATCAATATATTCACATTACTCCAAAATGTAACTAACTAACTAAACATAATTTCCTTGTAGGATTGGGCAGAGAGGACGAAACGCCACACAATTATGTCATCGCACATAATCTTGGCTTCATTCACACTATACCCTTTGACTCAAGTATTTGATTCACTCGATCGTACGGTGTCTCTTTCTAGGGTCTCAATTTTGTTCATCCACCTGACGCTCCTTTTTCATTTTACTGACTAATTTATTTTTAGGGAATAATATTTGACCCGAACAAAGCTGATTAATCTAATATAAACGGTTTACTAACCCGCTTTTTCTTATTATTGTAATATTGTAAACTCATGTTCATCTCTACATAGATTATGTTGACGGAAATGTAATACGCCCTATCCAGTGTATTTGGTATCACCAGGCATACCGATAGACCCACTTAAGCCAAAGATAAAACCCGTGCCATCATAAAATGTTTGATATTCGTTGGGCGGGTCCACGCTCGGGGCGTGTTCCGCCCTCGAACAGCCAACCAGGGCGCGGGCGGGCCCCGCCCCCGAGCTCCAAGTTGGCTGAGGCGAGGATCTCACGGCTCACTGTGCTCGCGGGCTCCGAGCCTGCAGCAAGGCTTCTAAGGACATGCGGAGACGTCGCACCCGCTATCAAAGGTTAGTCCCTTCAATCGTATTATTTACTTGTTTAGTTTTTAAATGTTTATTTCTCATTCATATTCATTTTCCCAAATAGAACTTATTTTATAATTGGATTTTTAGATATTTTATTGAATTTGAAAGTTGTAAGGATCATGTAAAATATCCAAGTAATCCCAAACTTTAAAACTCACCCAGTTACGTGAAGGTGTGCTTATGTATGCAATAAACTGGACCACAGAAAGCACACATAAATATAAAAAAAAACGCATTTTTAGATTATTTTTTAGCTTATCGAAATAAGTAATCAGCTTTACGAGAAACTGAGTTCTTGTTTGTGAAAATGTTGTTTTAGTATTTTGGTTCTACGATGGCAACAGGCCACAGGAGTGTAAAATAATATTTTTAATTCGATTGGCTAGGTATTAACAAAGATGATTCCAATAATTATTTACATAAAATCAACACAGCTGACATCCCAAAACAACCCATTAGTGAAATTGTATTATATTTTTTTATTAAATTTCTTTCTAAGAATTTACAAAACTTCTGTGTACCATCTTTTTCAAAGGCCAATTTGAAATAATCATAAACTCTATGCTAGAGAGAGATTCATGGTTATTGATGTTATTTTGATGGTCATAGATGATGACTCTTTTTACAATTATTATGAACATTAAAAAATATATATATATATATATATATATATATACATATACATATTATGTATATATATCTATATATATATATGCATACAGTATTGGTTACTCACGATGGATCTAAATACCGCCTTTATGAATCAGTGGCAGTAAACAAATATATAAATTGGTATTTTAAAATATTGGTTTCATAACAAAATCAACTTAAAAAATACACATTCAACTTGTTTTGAAGGGTCAATAATTTACAGTTCATATATTATACACTACGTTCATTCCGTAGTATCGCATACTACGTCCTTACATTTTCGATACAATTTTGAAAACGCAGGTTACGATAAACTTACAATTCAAATTAACCCCCCAATCAACCCGTTGAATATTCGCCATGTACTTAAAATTATTAATAAAAAAATATTACATTAAAAGATTAAACGTAATAGTCTAATTAGTTTCACCCCGCGGTGAAATAAATAATGTTATTATGAAAATATATTAAAATATTTATTTGAGAGTTATCCCTACACCTTTAAGAGGAACGGCTGCGCTGCCTGTTTCATACACAACATACTTTTGAAAATACCCATCCAAACTGAATGACATATTTTTTTAATTAAATTTTTAGTAAATATCTAGTAGGGATGAGAAGTATTTTATTTATTTTTGTTTTAAATTCTGAAGCATGCGCCATGAAAAAAAATTTTTCTTCATAATTTTAGAGGCAACTTAGAAAATTATTTCGCGGGTTTATTGTATATTAAAAAAAATATATATATGCTATGTAAATATGATTAGGTAAATAAAAATACAAAAAACAAAACGTTAAAAAAAATGTTTTTTCGGGTCCATATTTTAAATTATATACGGCAAATTTGTGTTCCAACGTAAATTGGTTGTTTTTAATTTGATTTAAAGTCCATTGTAAAGCTTATTTTTTTAATGTTTTAATTTATATTTTCAAAGGAGACGGGGAATAACTTTTTTTTTTAAATAACCGTTCGCCCACAAATAATTGTAAAAGGTGCCTCTAAAATCGCGAAAAATCAATTCCTTTAATGGTCTATATTTCATAATGTAAAACAAAATTAAATTAATTACTTCTAATCCGTACTAGATATTTACTATACTTTTGATTTAAAAAAATGATTATTAGGTTCAGGTGAGTATTTTGGCCTCAAATCCAAAATTACGTTTTGTATGAAATAGGCCGCGCAGCCGTTCCTCTTAAGTCCCGAACAATTATTGAATTAGATTAATATACGTCAATTTACAGCGTTTCGAGATACGGCAGTTCCGCGGTAAGTGCCAAGTAGGCCCCTTAATTATTGTCAGTGCGTGCTTTGACAGTACAGACCTGTACTCAGTACCTACCGTACCTACCAATAGCTAAGGGCCGCAAGGGGAAATATTGCCAATTATTTAAAACACTTTTACAAGCATACGAGGTGTATTCAAAAGAAAAGGTGAATTTCGATTTTTTTCGAAAAGTATTTATTTATTCATCAATGTCCATTTTCTCCCCTTCAAAGTAATCCCCCTCAGATATAATGCACTTATGCCAGCGCTTCTTCCAATCCTCGAAGCACTTCTGGAATGCGCTTTTCGGTATGGCCATCAGCTCGTTCTTCGATTCTGACTTTATCTCATCAATTGTGGCAAAACGCTTTCCTTTCATTGGTCTCTTTAGTTTCGGGAATAGGAAAAAGTCGTAGGGAGCTAAATCTGGTTAATATGGTGGTTGATGCATGATAACGATGTTGTTTTTGGCCAAATAATCACGAAGAAGCATTGATGTGTGAGGTGGTGCATTATCGTGATGCAAAATCCATGATTTGTTTTTCCACAATTCCGATCGTTTGAGCCGTATTGCTTCACGCAAACGTTGCATAACTTCATTGTAGTATTCCTTATTAACCGTACGACTTATTGGCAAGAACTCATTATGCACCACGCCATTGTAATCGAAGAAAACAGTGAGCAAAACTTTCACATTTGATCGAACTTGGCGTGCTTTTTTCGGTCTTGGCTCTTCTGGCCGATCCATTGGGCCTTGGTTTCGACGCCATAACCATATACCCACGTTTCATCACCAGTTATGACCCTTTTGAGCAAATCTGGATCGTCGTTGACGTCATTCAACAACTCCTGAGCGATACTAATGCGACGTTGCTTTTGCTCAAAATTTAGTAATTTCGGAACAAACTTTGCTGCCACACGTTTCATGCCCAAAACATCCGAGAAAATTGCATGGCAACACACAAAAACGTGACTAACCTTTCCAGTTGTCAAAAACAAACCACTAATCCAAAATGGCTGATAATGCAAACATATGATAAACATATGTGTACCAACATAACAAAAAAAAATCGATAATCGAATGTACACAGCCCACGATAATCCAAAATTCACCTTTTCTTTTGAACACACCTCGTAGTTTTTAAATATTCCTCTACGCCGTAGAATTACATAGAAAACTCTACGACGTTGCCGGTAGCAACAACAAAATAAAGTTCTGGCATTTCGTTTTCTATATATTTACGAATAAAAAAGCTTTTGAAAACCAGTTATTTTTTTCTTGAACTTATCGTATTGAAACGTTCGTTAAACTTTTGGATGAGACTTAATGACAGTGCTTGGAATAAAGAAAGACTAACTAAAATAAACTCTTTGTTATAGAAATAAATTAAAAAAATTACAATAACTTTTTTTGCTATAATTATATTTGTATCCCTACCAATATTGAGTTTTTAGTAAACTTTTAAACAGCTTTAGGATAGGAAAGATATTTTTCTTTGCCGAAAAGATAGTTTTATATATTTATTCAACTTAAAATAGTACACATGAACAGTGGTTACTTATTTTCTAATATTAACACATAAACATTAAAAAATAGCAATTTAAGTGACAACCTCCAATTACAGATTACAAAATGAAAAATTACGCTTTACATAAATATTTCGTCACTTCTTTCTTTAATTTAAACACATTTTCCTCTTCTTTTATATTGGTCGGCATTTTTTGGAAACCGCTCTATACAGTTATGAGTACTGTGATTTTGAGTTTTTTTTTCGAAAGGGAAGTCTTATTTATTTTTTTCTTCTTGTACAGTGGTTGTGTTCATCAATTTAGAACAAATTCTGAACTAAATTGGCCGTTAAATGTTTTAAAAAGAAAAACTATAACATTTAAGTATCCAATTTGCATAAAACTCAATACATTTAGATCTCTTAACTTTTTTAAAATTTGAACATTTTGGTTTCATATTAAAATTATTCTCTAGGATTTGTTTTGTTATTGTATTTATATGAACTTAGTAAACGGAAATTTTTTTGTGGAAAACTCGGTGAGGTATTTATGAAAAAAATGCAGTCCGAGCTTCTCAGTTTCTTTTCTGCCTAATTCGAGAAGGCGACAGACACGACGAAGAAAATAAAACCTCAATGCGAATTGCGACCAGTGCAAGGAGATTAACCCGCGACGTCTGGGTGTGAACCCGACGCTTTAGACCCCTCGTCTAACTAATCAATCAATGAGTATTCAATTTTATTGGAATAAATTATAAGCTTGTTAACCTCTTTTTAATATTCAAATGATTAAATATCACAATTAGGTTTATAAACTTCAATAAGTTATTCTAATAAAATTTAATATTAATTCTAGACTTGTAGAAAATGTCAGTAGATGTTCTATGTAAATAAATAAAAAAATCGGATAGGTATATCCGAGACACTATCAAAATTGAAAATAAATTCTGGTAGAATCTTGTTGTCATACAGAAAGTTAGCAGCCAAAAAATATGGGCAATATCGATAAATATGACGAAAAGCAGTCGATAGATCGCCGGTCCCGGATAGACCGAGAGGTCCTGGGTTAGATTCCCAGATGTGACTATTATTTTCTGTGTCTTTTCTGGTTCATGCTTCATTTGAGATTTGTTAATATCATCTCCAATTATTAACTAATCAATATCTAAAAATGAAACGTTAGCTACCAATCCGCCCCTGCCTGTTATCTCTGTTGAGTGAGTGGGGAGTGGGGAGTTAGGAGTGAGTACAGCTAGTGGGGTAAGCGCGCGGGGGCCTCTCGGCGCGGCGGATGGCCTAATTTACCCACTCTTTGAGAATTATTCGTCTGGATATGATTTAACGCAGAATTAGCAGCCGGCTCCTCAGATTTCAGCGTTCGGCGGGAAACGTCACTAATGTCAAATGGCTGATGCAAACTACAACAGAAATAATTAATGTAATTGTGCCGATTAATTAAAGAGATTTTAATACCATTGTAGACGATGAAAATAATTACTGCTGTCATTTTAGATGTCCCTAATTAATTTTACTGTGTAACAACTCGAAAGCTAGATTTCTGTGGAACAATGAAAACATTAATTTAAAAAAAAAAAATTACAAAAACTTAGCAAATTGTGGGTTGCAAATCTATCTCTCCATATACAAGTATTTACTAATATTCCACATAATCAATTCCTGATGAAGGCGAATCAATTTTTATTTTTAATGTATTGGAATTCCTCAGAATCTACATAATATAGAAATTATGTAGGTGTTGATTGGATAAATTTACTTATCAAACTTCACCCTTTTTAAAAACGATGTAAACCCTATTTTTCCAACTGTTAGTACATGGTGGAATTCCATTATGACGATTAAATAGAATACAATTTTTTAAACTGTATTTCACTTTTATTTATCGATCAGTATTCACCAACCTTTTATTGTATAAATAATATAAAACCATCTTTACAATAAAAACATCTGTAACATATCTTAATGATTTTTGAAACCAGATTGATATATAAAGTAATATTATGAATAAATTCAAAAGTCCATATAAGTCAAGTTTTATAAAATCATGCTATATCAATAATGAAAAATATAATCTAAGTAAAATCATCGTTTGTTATCCCTGATACCCATAATTGTATATAACCCAAGTTTAAGAATTAATTTTACCAGTCTGAAGATAGCTGTCACAGGCTGAAAACGATCACCGTCAAAAATAAAAGTGGAATAGAGTTTAATATAGCGTTTTTTTTTATTTAATCACGATATAAAGTCATTAAAAGTACGAAAAAAAACTGGCCTGAAAACCTAATTATAACCTAACCTAAAAAGTTAAATAACTCGGACTAGTTTTTTTTTGTTATTCTTTATTTTGTTCTTACTGACTTTATATCACTTTTAAAAAGTGTGCCGATTCATACGTTTGTTGATTTATCATGAAACCATGTAGCTATATAGAAGTAGGTGCCTATAAATAATTAAAATATAGTTACCTACTTCTAAATAAAGATAAGTAACCAGTCAGATACTACCCAATCTTTACCCATCTCCTTCCTTTCCCAAAAGCGGGGACGCCAATGCCCCACTGGAACTCGATCTGTCTGACTGCTATCCGGTCATATTGAAGTGATCAATTCAAATCGTTTAATACCAAAAGGGATTTTCAAAGAAGAGTGTGAAGGTAGCCAGTAAAACTGTTAGGTATTCTTGTAAGCCATTGAGAGATTGATTTTTTTTATTTTCAAAAGATCCATCGAAACTCAATTAAAATAATAAGCTAATTCGGCTAATAATGACGCCCCTCGTATACTGTACAGGCGTAGTACTTTAATTCGATCCTGCGCTGGGATGAGGATGGAAACGCGGGAATGAGAATTCCATTATTCCCGCCCAATTATCTCTTCCGACCTCCGCCCAACGGTGTCCAGTGGCGGGTGGTCGATGGCCGGTGGTCTAGTGCCACTCTAAGTCAATCAGCCCTGATGGCCCTCTGTCTGGTATTGTGGGCAGAGGTGGTTGGCTTGCAGCCCACCGTTATCCCTCGTGACTCGTGACCTCCCGTTACCGATGGGTAAAATAATATGAGAGGTTTCTCTATTATTATTTTTTTACTTTAGAATATCCGCCACTTTATATAATTTGTTAGGAGCACGATCTCAATAAAAATACTCCGTCTTCAGAACAAGCACTTTGTCTTTATTAATTAAGACGATAATACTCTTTATAATATGAACAATAAAGGAACAGCCGGGAGGCAAGTGTCCTGTAACTATTAATCTTTAATCTCTGAATTTAAATGAGCCCCGAGAGCTCGTACCTCCATTTTTAACATCGGGAGGGTGAACCTATATATTAGTGACATCTGTCGGTGACTCTATGAACTATTACACTAGTGACCACTAGAGACATCTATGCATAATATCACAGTATACGAGTACATACCATAAAGAGAACTTTTTTTTTAAAGTATTTTTACCTACATACGAGCACACTACTCGTTTCTTCGTTAGAGCAAATAGTTAAAAAATAAAACTATAATACACTGTTTTTCGTTTTGAAGTTCTTGTCTTACCCTTTTGATAGAATTATTATTTTTCAAGTAAATTATTTAGAGCCAAAAGAACTTATTTTAGTAGCAGCTTTAAACAAAATATCATTGAATATTTCATGAATTTTGTTTTATAATTAACTTTGAATCCCATACGTACCAAAATAGTAGTCAATAGATATCGATATACCTACATAAAATAGTTATAATAATGCATTTCTTTTTCGGCTGGTTGAAAAAAGGCATTTTTTTCAAATGCCTTTTCGAAAAAATGTTATTTAAAACATTTGATTCTATCGTACAACTACATAAAAATAACTATTTGGGTGAGCGAGGAATTACTTAAAAGTTCCTCCATTTACTTCCACTGTTACAAACTATTATATAATATAAATGAATGACATGTTAATAGCTCTGTTCTTTTGTTCTGCTGTAGTAATTAGTTGGTGTTTGTTGGTGTTGGTATTGCAGCATCGGTGCGTGTCCGTAGCGAAGTCGGGCGGCATGGCGCGCGAGAAGTCCGCCGTGCCGGCCCCTGCCGAGCGGGAGACCTGGGGCAAGAAGGTGGACTTCTTGCTCTCGGTCATCGGGTTCGCGGTGGACCTGGCTAATGTGTGGCGCTTCCCGTACCTGTGCTACAAGAATGGAGGGGGTGAGTATCACAGTTCTCAAAATCCTACTCAAAGCTCTTGCATTGTTTATTAATGTTAGGGGCGGGTTTATATTTCTAAAATAGGTGGCACTATAATGTTTCGTAATTTCGGCAACTACTTACATCCGTTTATGTGTGTTTTTGTGTTTGACGGCGACAGCCTTTCACATTTTTTTGTCATTTGTTAAGTTGAACAAAAACAGCGGCGGACTTAAAACAATGACCTGCACCGTTATAACGAAATGTTTGGAACATTGATCAATTGAATCTATTTCATCAGCAATACACAAAATAACCCCGAAAGTCCATTATTTGACATAACGAATAGCCCCTCTTGACCGACTTGCGACCCGATTGGCACTTATTGCCCCGGGTTCCTCGTGATTCATGCGACGGGCCGAGTGCGGACGTGGCGTCAAAGGCGGGAAATTAACCAGCTGGGAGACGGACGGGGATGTATTGGGGGAAACTACCGCATCTCCGCGCTACCGCACCACCGCGCGTCCGCACCCTGCTCTTGCTATCACATCACTCAGATTCAGATGAATATTTAATTACGAATATCTCGAATCGAAAATATTTAAAATACGATTTTAATTTCTAATTCATACATAACCCCACATAGTATCCTTTTTGGGTATTCTTGGAATTACCTTCTATTTGGTTGGAGGTCTGAAAGTAATTTCGAAATCTTCAAAGTCTAAAAACATATATATTTAAAAGGGGGCTACAAACTTTAACAAGATGTAAAGCGCCCTTGAGGCGATTTTGATCACAAAAGGGTGCTTAGAAAAATTGACCATTTATTATTATTCTGAAAGGACGAAGCATAAAATATTTCTTCTGATGTTTTACTTTCATATTTCCTAACAAAACAAAAAAGTTTAACAAAATTTTTTATTTTAACTTCAAGTACGTATGTATACTTAATATGAAGTTTCACGATATAATTATTTGCACATTATTTGGTATATATTCTATTATGGGTTAAAAATGAAAAATTTACGCATTTTATTTAAGAGGAACGACTGCGTGCCCTTTTTCATACAAAACTTAATTTTGGATTTTTGGCCAAAATGCGGCACTTAAACTGAATGATATTGGTTTGAATTAAAAGTACGAGTATATTGAATATCAAGTACGGATAATATTCATAATAACATTTACTGGGTAAATATGATTATATAAAATAAATTTTCAAAAAATTTCAAAACATCTTTTAAAAAAAAAACCTTATTTTTTGTCGATATTTTAAATTATGTGCGGCAAATTTTTGTTCCAACGTAAATAAATCGTTTTTATTTTAAATTTAAGTCCATCATAATGCTTATTTTAACCACTTTAAAAATATAGGAGTATGTTTTTAAATCGCCTTTAGCCCCTAAATAATTGCTAAAGTTGCCTATGAAATCGCGAAAATTCGATTTCGTTGATGGCCTCTATTAGTAAGTTTAAAAAAATAATATATTTCTATTTAGTATCCCTTTTGAAAAAAAAAATCATTCTTTTTCGGTGAGTATTTTGGCCTCAAATCCAAAATAAAGTTTTATATGAAATAGGCCGCGCAGTCGTTCCTCTTAAAGGAATTTAACACTTTTCACTTTTATACAATTTGGGCTTTAGGTACTTTTGACTTCTTATTATTTATAAAAAAATACTTTTAAATATTGTCATGTTCTTGTTGTTAAGTGTATAATGTCGGCAAAAGAAGATAACTAAAAAAGGAAACAATATTTAAAAACAAGTTCCTTACTATTTAAAAATTATTTGAACTTTTTTCATAATTTGTATTCATTACTTAATTTTATTTAATTATTATTTCGAAATTTAAAAATTCGATCAAACGTTTTTAATAATAAAATAATCCACTTACTTCTTCCATCACAGTATAAACTCGAATATTTCAAGTACTATCGTATCTGTTCGTGTATTCACGAGCATGCACTATATGTGCAAAACTTGTGTAACTTGATTTTCCCTTCCGACATTTTCACTTCACTTCCCGCCCAATCTTGTTTCCAGGGTTAAAACGTAATGGATGGTGGTGTGATAATAATAATTGCCAATCCAAACAATCAGAATATTATTATTTAATAAATAAAATCACATTTAAAATGGTTCCTTTTGAAGACAATTTAATTTTAATTTTTAGTCATTTTTACGACACCGTTGGGCCTCATATTTTTTTATAATTTCTCACTTATTGAACTGTTAAAGTGTGGTTAATGGTAATGATAGCAAACCAAAAAAAAATGATGCTAATTGTGACAAAAATAGGTAAGTACCTTAGAATCATATATCAATATTTTAATAGGTTCCCTATTGCATACTAAAGAAAAGCATGGATTTTAGTTTGACAGGTATATATGGCGGGATAAAAAACAGTTGAGAAACAGAATGCGAGTCCGAGTTACGAGTATGTTTCGAAAATAATGTTAAATTATTCCAGACAGATAAAGCTGTGTGAATTTCATTACCAGTTACACAGAAAAATTCTTCTCGTCTTACTTTTTAGATTCTTACGCGCCGGTTCAGCGTTGGCAACTCGTTTATATTTGGTCCTATCACGTTTAATGTTATCCACCATAGTTAACATGATATGAGAAGTGGAGGGTAGCGTTGGTATGAGACGGTCCAGGGGTTTAACAGGGGGTGCAGTAGAGACGGGAGGAGAAACGGAAGTCAGGGGTGGAATAGAATTGTTGGAAGGAAATGAGCTGCCGCGGGCGACGCTTGCGCTGGACATTTGAAGGAGATTTCAGAATATTCTAGAATTCTCGGGTAGGACAACGGAAATTTCAAATTACGACCACATGTTTGTGATATGTTTATTGTGACTTCCCTTTCTTTGAAAGTTTTCTAGTCTCGTATTTTAATTTAAAGAACATTTTTTAGGGAGAGATTATTTAGAAATGAAATTTATATAGAGATGTTTTATTTCGCATTACGTTTTTTACTCAGACATTATTTAGATATCAAAGTTTTATCAAAGCGTAGCTATAATATCAGAGTGGGAGAAAGAATAACAAAATTATAGACGAAAATTGTTTATTTTACGTTAATTTTGTTTAATTTAAGAGGTTTATCAGTACCGTCTAATACTCCTTAGCTCATCAACGGAGCCGCTTTTAAACGACAAGCTTTTTTGCTGCTGACAGTTCCTACTAGTTTTTTTTATACACCATATTAAATTATGTTGTATGATGTTTATTTATAACATCATAAACGCCTTCAATTGAAATATTTTGTAAAGTTTTAAAAATAATACATGAATTGAATATTATAAAATAGGCTGCAAGCCTCAAATATTTTCATTGTACTTGAAATTCATGAATACAGAAGACACGCGTTTGTATTGAGAAAAACGAATAGATTTTCTATGTATATTTGAAATATACCTACTAGTAGACGATTCACATAGCGTAATGGTTCTTCCGGTTAGCATAAAAAAATTTGATTCACAAAAAATATTCAAACACAATGTAAAAATTTTGATTAAAATTAATGATAGGGCGTTTACCGGTGCACTCACACAAATTCGGAATTATTGATTCAACGATTTACAAAGCGTATCTTAAAATAAGTGAATATTCGTAGGCATTTTAAAATTATAAAATAATTTGCAAAATTACTGCCTCAACAGAGGCTAGCCTAGTGAGGCGGGTTATGTGAAACTTCTACTATAACTGTTATTATATTAATATCTATTTTACTTTATAAACCACTTTACACTTACATTATTATATTATACATGCCTTTTAGTTATAGTTAAATTTAATTACAATAAAGGTATTATTATTACACATTTATAAAACTACTAATACCCAGCGGCGTGCATTGCCCTATGACAGAAGGTAGACTGTAAGGTTAGGGTAGAATAAATTGTGCATTAATATGTGAAAATTGCCTCTTTATTATCATCTTCTACGAATTGTTATGACCAACTGAATAAATGGGCATGCAAGTTCCTTACAAAATTCATTGTAAAAATACATTGTGATCAGAAATTCATCGTATTTTTAGCTTTTTAAAATTAATAATAATAATAATAATACTTGGATGATTTGTATAGCGCCGTTTTTGAGATAAATCACCTCAAGGGCGCTGTACAAATACTGCTTGCTAGGGTTTATCTTATTATGTACATATACAGAAAACATACTTACCTGGTAGCGCACTCCAGATTAAAACGTTAAGGCGATGCAATGGGAAGTAATGCAAAATCGTGTGTTTTCGGTTTGAAAATTTGTTGGCCTAGAAATATCATAGATAATTGAATTAAATACTGCAAGTAGATCACATCTTGGCCTTTCATTTAACCGTCAACTTTTTGGTATGTCTTTTTATAAGCTTAGAAAAAAATAAAGTATGAGACATTAAAAAAAATGTTTAAAGCGCAAAATCTCCGACTTATGAACTCTTTTTCCCATATTTTCGCATTGTTCATTGTGATAAATTAAGTTTTTTAGAATATGACCGTAAAACATTTTAATAATTATGTCTGAGCTTTTTAGAATAGAATAAAACACGCATATTGGTGATGTTTTTTTTGCCGAAATCGAAACATGCGGCCGATGTACAGCGGGATTTTGAACCTTGTCGCCACCTGCGATTATTATTAATTAATTATTTGTTTATTGGGTATGCAACTGGGTCGGCACATTAGGGTAGCACAGCTTTTCAGCCTTTATGGACTGCACGCCACTGCACTACCTAGGTATATGATAATTTTGAACGTGATACATACTAAAATAGTAAGCATAAATAAAATGTTTCAATTTTTATCCGGATTGGTTCCGATTTTTCCAACGTTAAAAAGGTTGTAGAATGTTGTGACATAATAAAATTTCCCTGCATTTTCAATCGTGAAACTGTAACAATATTATCTTCTCCCTCAAGCCACTCGACAGAACAACGGCAATTACCACTCGGAGGCTGAATATAATTACTGCGTCAACTAACTAAAATAGAAATTTCCGATAGCTATGCCGTAATTGAGTTCCGCAACGTTTAGAGAGCTATCATGGCACATTCCTCCCCTTTACCGTTTAAGGTCCCTATGTATCGTAACGGGTAGGTACTGGGTGGTGGGTGTCTCCCACCTGTCCTCCCTCAGTGCCCCATTAGTGGGGTACTTACTCGACTGAGTTCCGCAGATCGCAATGCTGCAATGGTGCATCAACACTTATTTAGTATCCACCTACGGCACCTACTCACCTATCGGAATCTGGGATATAAATGATTTTTTAGGTTGGTAGCCGACCATGGCAACATTTAAATAAAAATACTTTCACAAGTAGGAACTTTTCCGATGAATAATATATAATATTCTAGGTTGTGATTACTGTCCCATTATTTTTAAACATTTCAATTTAATTTGTAGAAATTCAAATGTTAAGTTTAAGACAATGTAATAATATCAAATCTGGTAGTCTACCCAATTTTAAAACAAGTAACACTCATTTCAACAACTTTTGTTCGGAAATTTTCAGCCTTATTAAAAACATATTTCTCATTAGTGGAAATACATTACAAAATTTAATGTGATTGAATACGCGTATATCGAAAGGCTAATAATATCTAAAAGCTCGATCTCATCATGCAAAATTGCGGTTTTAATAGAAATGTTAACATTGACGTCGAAGGCTTATTTTATTTTATTTATTTTTGGGAAAATTAACAGCAAATCCACAATTTATATATATATATATATTATATATATACATATACAATTTATATATATATATATATATATATATATACATATACAATTTATATATATAACAATAAAAAACAATAAATCATGCCAATTATAAATTTTCCTCCGCTGATGATAAATACTATGAGTAAAGTGTGACAATATACAGTTTTACATCAATTAGCTTAAACTATGTCAGTCGGGGGAGGGGAGGGTGGAGGGGAACATAGGAGTGGGATAAAGGTAAAAAGGACTAGAGTAGATGGAAAGGTGGTTTAAGTTATCTAGTTTGAGAGCGGTCTTGTTATGGATTTTAATTTAATATCACGTATAGTTGAATTAAAAATGTCAATGTGGTAATAATTTAAGATATAAAGCGACAAGAATAATCAAAAACCTCTCTCAGAAACAAACTACTCATATATAAATCACAAATATGCCCCGTTTTAACCTACGCTTCAGCTATTTAGGCCACAGCCAACACAAAGCGACTCGAACAATTCCAAAATGTCATGCTCAGAAGATGCACCAAAAGTCCTTGGTTCGTCAGAAATAGCATAATCAATACAGGCACGAAAATACCCCCTCCCTGAGGAAACACATAGTCGATTTAGCCAAATATTTTTTCTCCAAACTTGCTTCAAATCCGAACCCAAGCATCAATTGTCTCGGGCAAATAAGACCCGACGACAACCCAACCTACCCCCTCCCGATCTCCATAACACTCCCCCCTTGATATGTGGGCTCTAATAAAAAATTACATAGCCTAATAATAAATTACATTACACCAAAAATACAAAAAAAAAAGTATTAGAAGTTATTACTAAAAACATCCAACACTTCAAAAAAAAATAATAATCAAAAACATACAAAAAATATAGTATTTAAAGTCCTATATGTTGCCATAGGCAGCCCACACATCGGGTAGAAAAAAAAACATCCTCCAGGTAACCATCACTCTCAGTTCGCGAGAGAGAGAGATTGGGTTCTCTGAAACTAGCCCGCACCAATAGGATACAGCATCAATACAGTAATGTTTATTAGAAATATGCAGGTCTATTCATCGAGAAACATAATTTACCATCGCCCTGGTAGTCCAAGCGATGACTGCCAAATAACCCAATCGATACGTCACCTCTACCAAATGAGTACTGGGCGTTAACACCAAATAAGATTAATAAAATTTATATTAAATATTTTTTATATTTAAAAAAAATATTTGCTTTTCACATCCTCATTGCACTCACACTGGTGCACAGATCCATCTACTTGTAATACTAATATTATAATAATAAGATGCAAATTTCATATTTTTATTCAACAGATAATTTAACAGTATTAATTACTAGGAGAAATGTATTTTTTGCTCGAATAATCGCGTTTGTCAAGGGTGGTTTCTCCTCAATATTTTGTTGGCAGACGGATGTATTCGTAAACAGGGAACCCTTACCTACATTTTGACATTTTTTTCATTCAGTAGATGGATGGGTTATTTCATCGCTTCTGGAGGTCAACTGTCAGGTACTTGTACCTATGAAAATGGCAGACAGTATTTTTTATCATAACTAATTAGCTGTGAACTTTTGCTGTCAGTTTTAGTTAGGTGACACATTTGGTTATTTTCTCCCGAAAATGAGACAGGAAGTGGTCCATTTCCAGGATTCCTCCTGAATAGAATTCTCATAAACGAGGTTTTTTTTAATTAATCTTATTTGGTGTTAACTCCCGGTACTCATTTGGTCAAGGTTATTTGACGGCCATCGCTTGGACTATGTTTACTTCAGAATCAAAATATTGCTTGACATGGTCAAATAATTTGCATTCTCCTCCTTACTGTTATCCTTCCCTTCCCCTATTTCCATCTGACAACGATATTACCCAATTAAGGGTGCCCTGGACCCACTGGGTCAAGGCAGTGGACATGACTCTTGCTATTCACGTAAACAAAAGGCAAAAAAGGAATTTCAAATCATTAATCAAACGAATTAGCATTAAATAACGTAGTTTTCTCTCAAAATCTCTAAAACAATATGATATTACACTTTAGAATAAGAAAAATAACAACTCAATCAAAAGTCCCCAAAACATTAGAAAAATGTTCTCGCTAAAGCAAATTTCATGTTACTTCGTTCCAAGGGGTATAATGAATTACCGTTTGATATTGAATACTGTAGTTCCCACTTCACTTATTCACCCTTCCCGCGGGGCTGAGGTTGCGGCGGGCACCGGTCGTGATTGATTCGCATCCACGACCCTCGAGGGCCGCCCCACGAGTTGACATTGTTTTTCGCTCTACATGTCAAAACTGAGCCTGTCCCCAGCCCTGGACACAACTGTTAGGCACTTGCTGTCAACTCCGAGTATGATGGAGTCCAGCGCACTCGGTCAGTCGTCATGTTCACGTGTTCTCGCTATATTGATCTGTGGCTTAACATCTCCGGAACACGATAATCGCATTGAAATTATATTTTCAGTTAATATTCAGACAATATAAGATTCTAATTTAACTACATTGTTATGTACCTACGAGTAGTAGCACCACTCATTATTAAATTAAATAATAAATTATCTAAGCACTATTATTATTTTGCGTAGGTACGTATAGGTTTTAAAGATAAGATTTTATAAAACACATCGTACCGTGATTATAATTTATTCATTTAAATGTCTAACAAAAACTTTTTTCAGACTAAGCGGCTGCAAACATTTTTAAAACATTGTAAAATGATGTTAAATATTGAAGCAATATTTTTTCATCATATATCATATTGCATATTAAGCAAACACGAGAAAAAATGTGTTCAAACCACGATCATTTGCCATCCTACGATTACGGTTACGATCCTTGAAATCCGGCGTGCGCAAGTAAATTTTATTTGATGAAATTGTGTTATTTCACAATTTATTAATTAAAAATAATATGTCCCATACTGTATTTACGCCACGTTCCAGAACGGTAGATACTGTCCGTATATCGCCCTGGTGAAAGACCACCATTGCTTGGAATGGCTTTAGCCATATTTGGTGACCAGATCTGAATAGCCAGGTACTTCCCCATCTTTCTTCTTCCCCGTCTCCTTCCCCTTCTCGATTCCTTCAGCCTCACAACATACCTCAATTGGGGATGGCATAGTCTCACTGGCTCCAGACGGTTGAAAGCAATTGGGACTCTTGTTTGGTAGTCACATAAAAAATTATGTATTTGAAGAACATGGTAGATTTTAAGGTAGCCGCGATAGTTCAGAGCTTAGAGCAATCACCCGGTTCAAAAAATTATGATTGCGGCATAACCCCTTTTTGTTTGAAATGGTAGATAAATATTTCCAGGCTATGAATAACTTGACAATATTTTATTTCCTCCTACATTAATCATTATAGGTAAGCGGAAAATGTTGCTTGTGCAATGGTGGGTAGAATTGAAAACGCGACGCCTGGGTGGCAACCAGACGCTTTAGACCATTCGTCCATTAACCGATATTTGTTTGAATTGACAATACACTCTGTTTCTACACGAGGAATACGTTCTACAGAATATAGAACTGAAATTTCAGTAAATTATGTTTTGTAAAAGACGAGAATGAACTCCAATAAAAATATTATGACTTCAGCAAATGCCGATTCAAAATATCAGTTTTATTGTGTTAGAATCTAAAAATCGTAATTTAAAAGTAAATAAAAAACGATCTCATCAAAACGCCCTATTCGGTTGGAACCATTTCTTTCTCGGCATATTTCTTTCTACCCATCTGCACATTTTTCCGTTTTCAAGTTTTCTTCTAGAAACGTTTTAAAATGCTCTTATCTCGAGGATACATCCGTCAGTAGCCTACAAACAAAGTTACAGACTATAGAAAAAGCAAAACACAAAGAAATGTCGATTTTTGTTCGCGATTAGCATAATTTAGTGAAAACTGTACCATGTTAAAGGGGAAAAAGATGGAAGTTAAATAAATGGAATTTTCGATGTGATTAATATGCGGTTAAAACTAATCAATGTTCAATAATAATTTTATTTTTTATTGTTTTGTTTGCACCATGATACGAGGCAATATGGGGCATTTGAAAAATCACTAGAAAATGGTTATGACAAAAGAGCAAATTTTCAATATTTTATCAAAAATCTTTATTACATTAATAAGGAAATAATTATTTTTGAAAGCCTAATAGATAACACGCACGGGGCAATATAAATTAGGTTAAAATGAGAGAATTGGCTTAATATGTCGGTTGGAAGACTTGATCGAAATCTTATTTTTGAAGTATTGAAACTGACGGATAGACCCTTGCCATATGACTACAGAATTGTCGTACAATGTAAAAAAAACTATTATTAATTAAGTACATATGAATGTATCCACAGGCAAACAGAAGCCATCCACAGAACTTATTCATGAATTATAAATATTGTCTTTATTTTTACAAACAA